>AWYF02002801.1:0-48351 GCA_000504405.2 Mycosphaerella sp. Ston1
ACCGGCACTGCGCTGATTACCTAACCGTGCACGTGATTTGGAACAATTGGTACACACCTAAATACATGTAAATAGGTACATTTACAATCTGTAACGATTTAGACGCTTTGAAAGACCTATTTGAAGAGATTCAGTGTGACTGAGGTGCTCACTCACACACACACTCTCTCTCTCTTTCATTATCTAAAGTTGCAGGCGCCATGAGAAATGATGTCCGTTCATGTGTCCTTGTGAAAGCATCATTTCATTGGCTTCTTCACTCACACCCCAACGACTGACTAACACTTTCTCCACCTCACTGGATATTGTACGGACCTTATGTAGACTCAGGGCAATGTTGTTCAGGATATTGTACATATAGTCTTCTGTAAGATTGGGAAGAAGATTTGCACCGACTTCAGAGCAGTCGGCTATTTGAAGACTGTCCTTGATACTGTAAGAAGAGCTGTTCGCATCACTTCAAAGTTGTTGCTTATAAGGTAGGTATTGTGTTTTATGCTACGTGAGGTACTATATGTCTGATACAATTCTTGCTGTAAAATTGCCAAAAGTGTCTGCCAGCAACGACTGCCTAAGGTACAGGCCAGCATGCATCCTACACCGTGCCATCTATCGTATGATCTGCCGTGACGGCTGTCGTCTTTCGCTTTTTAGGAGAATGCTGGCGACATTTTCCCCGACAAGTGGATGTGATCTGGAGATCCTCGCTGAATACAGCACCACTGGCTCTTCTAATGGTTGATAGTAGACCTGCATGCCATATGTCGTCGGCTCATCTAGTGGTTGGTGAGTGCATGTACTCCACCTACAGAATAAAAAGTTGGCTCGCGTGACCTGGGTGGGACTGATGAAGCTTTCGATAGCTGGCCCTTCAGTCGGCATCGCTCATCTTTTCGTCACTATCTCGCCTTTCATCGTCTGAGCCATATCTTTCACTTCGCGCATGTCCATTCTCTCGCACCTCTCCGTCACTGCTCGTATCGTCCTCACTTTCCTCATCGCGGTCCAGCTCTTCTAGCTCGCTCCCGAGCGCGCTTTCTCTAGGCTCCAACTTATCCGCATCTTCCAAGTGCAATCTCGGGTTAATTTTTGGCAAAGTCGTCGCACATACTCTGGTCTTGGTCAACAAGTCGTCGATGAACTCATCCACATGGGTCAAAGCCCAGCCTTCTCGCACGCGTCGCTTCAGTTTCCTGCCATCCGCCAGAAACGGCTCGAGCGTGGTGTAGACTTCCTCATCCTTCTCCCACGCCAGTCTGATATAGAAAGCCGCCAGTGCGCGTAGATATTTGAACTCGTCGCCAGCCTTTTCCAGGTAAAATGTGATGATCTCGCGTTCGGGCGTAAGCTGTAACAGCTTGAACGCGAGGCACAGAAACGGCGTCGGCTTCTGTGCAGCGCCATATGTGCCGCCGATGAAGCTCAATTCTACAGCGCGGTCGAGCAGTGTAGCAGCGTTGAGACCAAAGCATTGTTCCTTCCAATAGTATGAGTCGATGATGCGGTCGCGGACGGCTTTCTCGAATAATTTGAGCGGGTTGTCACCGCGGATGAGCGTGCCCGAGTAGCCTCGCTCGTCCAGAGCTCGTTTCGCATCTGCTTGATGGGCCATTGTCATTTTCTGTGGCAAGGATTTCGTCTATTGTCGCGCCCCAAACCCATTTTCACTTCTAGTAGAATTGTTCGTAAGGTTAGGTACTAGGTCTTCGTACATCATGTGAATTACTTGGCATCATCACGATAAGATTGTTGCCATGGCAATTGAGTACCTTTAGCCATCATGCAAATGATACATCGTATTGACATACAAATATACGAGAATACCTGACCTAGCACCATTTCTGGCCACACCATCGGCATGCAGATATGAGGCTTTTGTTATCGCAAGCTCAAGTGTCGGTGGCACTCTCATCCGCAATCGTCGTCTTCTTCACGATTCTACTTTTCCTCTCCGGCTATGTGCTGCAACAACGCACTGTCAAAGAACTCCAGGAGGCAGTGAAGCCTCGAATCCCGCAACGACCGCCGTCTTCAGGCTCAGAACAGGCCGAGCCCGACTTTGTTGAGCTGCACCGCTCTCGACTGTTTGGGAACGATGGCGGCTCCAGGATCATCAAGGCCGATATCGATCGAGACATTCACACCGCATCTGCACAAGATATCGACTGGGATAGACTGGCGCATGTGCAACTCGTGCAGGAACACCATCACTTGTGTGCAGCCATCATGGTTCTGGCAGGCCTGCATCAGATGAGAAGTCCTGCAAAGAGGGGATTGATGATTCCGAGTGCGTGGGTGCAGCCAAAGACAAAAGGGGAGAGTGAAGATCCATATCTGGATAGTACGAGACGGCTCTTGAGACTGGCCCACAGAAGGTATGGAGTCTTTCTCCAGCCGATCGAGCCCATCCGAAGTAGCAAAGAGGATGGGGAGGTATACTCGCTGGCGAGTGCGTACCAGTTGTATGGAAGCTTCGATCGCGTCCTGGTCATCGAAACCCCGGGACTTTTGCTTGACGCAGAGCCTTTGGATGCTGTCTTGGGGTTCACGGAGCCTTCGCCATTCGTCATGCTCCACGATACAGTGAACAACGACAATATCCACTCCGAAGATCTGTTCCTGATCGAGCCCTCAAGGTCAACGTATGCCCGTCTGAATACCACGTTGGCGGCTCCTGAGTATGCCACGTATAACGACACATACCTGTCGTCCCTCTTCGAAGAGCCAGTGCTATTGGCATCAAGCACCGAGCACAGCGCTCTGATCCGATCAGTCGGCACGCTACACGATGCCGTGCCCGGCAAACCGTTCAATTCGACCGCATACTTGGAGAATGTGGCATACATCCGTTTCTCGGATCCTAAGCTACCGGGTCCGCAATACGACGTGCCATATGCGATGAAGAGGGCAGCACGGCCGAAGCACAAAGATGCCGACTGGACATATACGAAACTTTATGGCGAGTATGCACAAAAGAGAATCGACGTCTGCGGGCTGGACCTGGAGAGTTGGAGACCAGAATGATCACATCATTGCGGCATCGACCCAGAGGAATTGCATGCAACAGATCAGACGATAGAATGATACCACACTGTACAATGTACGATAGCGCAAACATCAATTGTAGCCTCGGGCGACAAGCGTCGCAAGTCGACTCCGCCAAGGCTCAAGGGTCCTCTTTCCGAAATCAGCTCGCCAACGTCTTGGACGAGAGTCTTGACATACCACGTGCTCGACTGCTGAGGCGAAGGACGATCTCTGCACGCCGCCAAGTCTTGGTGACAAGAGAGCGGCGCTCAGCTTTTCCCTGCCATCTCGTCGTGACGCAGAATGGCATAGCATGATAGAAAGCGTGGCCAGGCTATGGCGCCTGGCTCACCTCACGCAGACTCTACTCTCGCGTCAGTCAGGACGACGACCACCAGCATGCCATAAACGATGTCCGACGCCAAGATCAGGAAGTCCTGGCTCGAGAAATCTGCAGCAGCGTTCGGAAAGAATGGAGTCCTGAGACCAGGTCGACTTCTCCATCGAGATGCGAGAAAGTGGCTTCGAAGATGGCCACACGACTGGACCGTCTTCAATCAGCTCGTGCTGGCAAGCGCTGTCTATGTGTTCTTCACGAATCTCCTCCCTGGCATAACCTTCGCCTCGGATCTTTATCAGCGAACAGGACAGAACTGGGGCACCATTGAGATTGTCTTCGGCACAGGATTATGTGGCATCATCTTCAGTATCTTCTCCCTCCAGCCTCTTGTAATCCTCGGTATCACAGGACCTTTTACGGTTTTGGCTGAAAACATCTACAAGATCTGCTCCGAGACACTCGAGATTGACTTCCTTCAGTTCATGGCATGGGCCCTCATCCATTCGGGCTGGATGCACATCCTTCTAGCATTGTTCAATGCACACGACTGGACCATGTTGTATGTGACTGAATTCAGCTGCGAGATCTTCAGCTTGTTGAATAGCATCATTTACTTCCACAAGGCTGTTCAAGAACTGGAACGAGTACATGCAAGTGTGGATCAAGCAGCTTTCTTGTACGCCATCATCAGGTAAGCTGGAAGCCGTCGTCTGCTTCTCTGACTCCTTGACTGACAAGCGCAACCACATCTTAGTGCTGTTGGTACATTCATGCTCGCACTTTTCTTGAGTATGGCTGAAAACTGGCCGCCAATCATACACAAATACTTCCGCATGGGACTACGGGAATACGCTGCCGCAATCAGTATCATCTTCTTTGTCGGGATTCCTTACGCCGGAGAGCTCAAGCCATTGGATAAAGATACACTCTACACTTCGAGTGAATCTTTCCGCCCAACACTGCCCGGCCGCGAGAACTTCTATGTTCCATTCTGGAATCTGTCAGCCCCATGGGTGTTTGCGGCCATGATACCAGGGTTTATCATCACTGTTCTCTTCTTCTTTGATCACGAGATCAGCAGTATAATATGCACGACACAGCGTTACGGGATCCGAAAGCCCACGGGGTACGCGCAAGACATCGTGCTTCTAGGACTCACGACAGCTTTATGTGGCATCTTAGGCATTCCACCCGCCAACGGGCTTTTACCTCAGGCGCCTCTCCACTCGGAAAGTCTCATGTATGACAATCTAGCGGAAGCAGGTGTTGAAGAAGCAGTGATTGACAAGAATGGCATCGAACACTTGACCGAACGGCCCATGAAACGCGTTCACGAACAACGCTGGTCACATTTTCTACATGCAGCCGCGATTTTGGCCTGCATTGCACCTCCTCTCCAACTCGTTCTGGGTCTGACTCCGACATCTGTCTTGGCGGGACTTTTCCTCTTCATGGGTCAACAGTCACTATCTGTCAATCCCATCTTACAGCGTACGATCTGGGCTCTGACACCCACATCTGATCTACCACGTCTGCCGAGCGAGAGTATGAAGAGCTGGTGGCCAATTCATGCTTACACCTTGTTCGAAATTGCCATGGCTGTAATCATTTTCATTGTCACGCTTACCATTGCTGGTCCGGCATTCCCGCTCATTATTGCTGCTCTGGTTCCTTTCCGTCTGTTGATCATGAAGCGAATTTGGTCCAAGGAGGTTCTGCGATTTGTAGATCGATGGGCTTGTCGGGAGGGCACCCCAGAGGATGAGGATGACGACAGCAATAGTGCGGAGGAGAGTGAAGGGTTACCGACGAGAGATGTTGAGAAGGTACTGGCGTTGCCTGAACAAATCATTGCGGATACAGGTCTCGATAAGGCAATGGGACGCGAGACGACTCGACGATAAATGCCGTGACATACGCTTTTGGTGTGGGCGGTAAAACCGCGCTCAGGTGAAGTATTGAACAGATCAGAAAACAGCTCATTTTGAGAAGTTATTCCGCTCTCCGAGGTCCCAGTCATGCTGTGAACGACGATGGGTGTTACTGTACACATCTCGATGTCTTCACACACTATACCATGACCCAGCCGCTTCTCACAGCCATCTTTCCTTGAGGTTGCTTCCTGCGGAATTCGCTATTCTCTACAAATTGCCCGCTCATGTTCGAGACCTTGATGGTCTCTCGTCCAGAGTGGTGTCAAATCCTCACGAATGAGGTAGGAGATGTACCCATATGCTTACACGACTATTTGTACAAAGTCCCTTCTACCACGGGTCGACAGTAAGATTGATCAGGCATAATCGCCTCTCATCTCGTTCACAACACTCTTTTGGCGTTGCGCACTCATTTTCTCAAATCGATCAACAACCATCGTAAACGTGCCTCTGCCACCTGTCAAACTTCTCAAATGTTTGAGGTAGCCTACCATTTCCTTGAGCGGGACTCTCGCCACAATCTGTCTCGTTCCGCCCGTCACTCCGGTTTCCAAAGATCGGGTGGAATTGCTACTGCCGCCGAACGGATCAGGTGGGGTATAGATCCGAGCAACGTCAATGTCCTGTGATGTGAGATCTTGCTGCTCATCTGCGCCTAGTGAAACTACTGAGCCACCACGAGCGGACGAGATGTCGTGCACGACTGAGCCGAGAGAATCTTCGTCTACGGAGATTGTGACGAGCATGACGGGCTCCATGAGAACAGTCTCGGACGAAGATGAGCTGTGTTTGAGAGCCGATTGGACTGCGAGGCGTGCTGCTGATGACAGCGCAGCTGGAGTGGTGTTCGAGAACAAATGTTTCGATGGGTCGAACATGAGTTCGATCAAGGTGGAGTGCACGGGATAGGCATGCGTTGGTCCGCGCGCGAGTGCAGCTGAGACGCCATTTCGCAGAGATTGCAAAATGACAGGAAGCGGTAGCTCATCTGGTACTCCTGGCTGTCCCTCTTCGAGCGGCAAGCCGTTGTTATGAAGCGTTGGTGTATGTATCGTAAGATGGTTTCCATCGTGCAAGGCAAAGTTGTGGCTGCGCTGGTCGTCCTGAGATATATTCACATCTTGCGCAGGCTCGACAACCGTGGTGCACGCTGCTTTCGCGCTCTTGCCACTGACTTCACGATCGAATGTCTCCGTGACCTGGCCACTGGATGTTGTGATGGACTCTCTGTAGCCAATCTCGATACTGCCGATACGGGCCTTGGCCTTGAGGTCGTTCACAAGCCTGTCTCTGGCGATCTCCAGATGTAACTCACCCATGCCAGATAAGTGGGTCTGTCCACTTTCTTCGTCGATGGCGACATGCAGACTAGGGTCTTCTCGTAGCAAGAGAGCAAGCGATTCTGTGATCTGCTTCTGCTCTGATAAACTGTTGGGCTCGACACTGACGAAGAAGACTGGAGGTGGCACGTTGATCGGCCTGAGTTGTAGGGTGCTCACAGGCGGCGGTGGTCCAGTCTTTGGGTTCGCTCCTTGGTACGATATTAGTGTATCCCCAGTTCTGGCAAATTTCAAGCCTGGTATAACACCAATCTGGCCCGCCGAGATAGACTCGATGTCAACGGCGTCATTAGCATACATTCTGAGCAGCCTCTGGACCCGCTCAGTGTTCAAGAGATTTGTGTTCCAAAGTGCAGTGTTGCGATTGATGGACCCCGAGTATACGCGCATGTAGACCAGGACTCCACGCTTGGCATCCGCCACGACTTTGAAAGCCAGTGCGCATGCTTCGAGTTTCTGTAGTGACATAGCTGCATGGTTCTTGCTCAGTGCTCTCCCGGACACCTTGCGGCTTTCAGTTGCATCAGCCACAAGGTGTCCAGATAAGAAAGCTTTGAGCCCACCCTTGGTACTGGAGCCAATGCTCACTTCTGGTTCGGGTCGCTCTCCGGGCGAAGGCAAGAGATCTACCACAGCATCCAGAAGGGGCTGTACGCCCACATTTCGAAAGCTGGCCCCAGCGAATATCGGGGCAACCTGCTGCGGATGCTGCAAGACACATTTCCGCAGCGATTCGGTGACCTCGTTTGAGGGAATGGCAAGGTGGTCTTCGTCCGACTCAAGAAACTTCTCGACCATTGCGTCGTCATGCTCCGATAGTCGCTCCACAAGTGCCGTTCGTGCGGTCCTCAGCTCCTGTGCGAGGCCAGGATCTTCTGATTCCAGCTGTGTGAGATCGTAGACCCTAATCTCCTTGCCGTCTCCTCCTTGGGCATACTTCAGTCCTCGCAGGCCCACTACGTCGCCAACGCCTTGCAGTCGTCCGTCTGCAGTCCACCAGGGAATGCCACATATCGCAGGCCACACGTCTAGTCTCGTGCCGACTTCCTTTACCGTTCTCGCAAAGGCAGCACCATCTCGGTCCAGCTTGTTGACAAAGATAATCTTAGGAATAGCATAGGCTGAGGCCTGTGCCCATACTTTCTCCGTCTGAGCTTCGACGCCCGCGACACCGTCCAGAATGCAGACAGCGCCGTCCAGGACTCGCAGCGATCGCAGCACCTCGAAAGTGAAATCCGCGTGACCAGGAGTATCGATCAGGTTAATATTGTGAGGAACACGGGAACGTGGCTGCCCTGCTTTGAGGGCAGTTTGTGGAGTTCCATTAGAGGGTGGCCATGAGAAGGATATGGCTGCGGACTGAATTGTGATGCCTCGAGCACGCTCGGCAGGGAGGAAATCGGTGACTGTGCTGCCCTCATCGACGTCTAGGAGGAGGTATCAGAAAGGCCAGCAGCTTAATTTGCAGTAGACTCCGTGAAACGATTGAGCTTTGCAGAAGGATTCCTACCTCCGATTCGGCGTGTGTAACCACTATAGAAGAGCATGCGCTCGGTGGTCGTTGTTTTTCCCTACCTTTGGTGTGAGAATATTGCCGGCGCCCACTAGATGTTCAGCACTACATACAGCATCGATGTGGGCTATGATACCGATATTGCGTGTGCGCAGCTCAGCCGCCACATCCTGTATTGCTGGAGCGTTGCTGGCACAGGAGACTGCGAAGGCGCGGAGGTGGTTACGGTGGCCATATGGACAGCGCTGTCTACGCAGCCATCGTGCCAGCATCACCCACCGTGGGCTAGACCGCTGGGACAAGGAGGGAATGAAGTAGAAATGGAAGAAGATGTGTCCGCAGGAGGTATGTACGGTAGTGATGTATGCTACCTAGGTAGTTAGTGGCATCGAATAGAGTTGGCATGTTTGCCGACATTCGACGTTTAATCCTGGTCGTCGGCGTCGGGAGAGCGAGCACAAACGGTGCTTCATTCCTCCCCACGCGCGCCTTGAGCTTCAGGATGAACCCACCAGAATCGACGACGGATTCCGATCGTGATCCTCTTCGCGGAAGCTCCAACTCGGCAGGCAAACGGCCTGAGGTGGTCACCAATCCCCAGACCCTCTATCGCTTCCAGCGCCGCCAGTCCGAACGCTACTTCCTGGAGACTGAATACCGCGAATCCGAGCGCACCCCGACCATGGACTATCCTGCCGGCCAGAGTCCCTGGGCTGGCGACGATGATATGCCCGGAGAAGCGCTTCCTCCCCCGTACGGCGCCCAAGGACACCATGATCATGAGCAAGACCACGGACACGGGCATGCCAATGGGGAGGGCTGGTCCGCGGATCAGCACCCAGACCAGCTACGTCAGCCACCACAGCAGCGCGCTGGAGGAGGAGCAGGAGGGGAAGGCGGAGGCGGAGGCGGAGGAGCAGCGGGAGCGTCTCCTGTCGCTGGCGAGGAGAATAGGAGACCTGCCTCGTCCAGATACCACAATGTGCAGCCTCCGCCGCAACAGCGACATCACATGCCCCAATACAAGCTGCAGGCCAAGATCACAGGACTGGAGAGGTCCGACAAGAAGGATCCCATCCTGCGTTTTGACGTTCACGTATGATGTTGCATGGTATGATGGTTGGCACGATGCTGTAGCTAACCCATCTCCACAGACGAACCTTCCCAAGTTTCGTACTACACAGTTCCGCGACATTCGACGGAAGCACTCGGAGTTCCAGAAGCTGGGTGCCCATCTCATCGCCTCGAATCCCGAAGCATTAGTACCTGCCGTGCCGCCTGGCTCGTCGAGCGCCGGCCTGGGCACAGACGACGACGAGAGGATCACGAAGAAGGCTCTGCAGCGATGGCTGGACGTAGTCTGCTCCAATGACGTCCTTATGAGGGATGAGGAGATGGTGTTCTTCGTGGAGAGCGACTTCGGATACAGCCCGGTGGTGCGTAAGAAGCAGGCTGCTACGGGCATGAGGAGAAAGGTTCTCAAGCAGTTTGCTCCGCCGCCAGATGACACCCCGGAGCTTCTTGAGAGCAGACCTTTAGTCAAAGCATTCTACTTGGGATCAATGGACGCACAGCAAAAGGTCGATAGGGTGGTCAAGAGTAGGCGATGTAAGTGGCCGTGTGCTCCCAGCTCCCTGCATGGCAGAAGTGTACTGACTTGCAACAGCTCTAGGTGTGGCAGAGTCTGATCTAGGGACCAAGATCGCCACTCTATCAACAAACGAGCAGCACAACGGGCTTGCAAATGCATATCGCAAGCTGGGTAAGGTGATACAGAACACGGGAGACTTTCACTCTGCACAAGGCACTGCGGAGGCAACCACGTTATCAGACCCGCTCGCATATCATAGCAGTGATGCATTCATCGTGAAGGAAACTCTCACAAACCGCCACATTCTCCTCCGGGAACTCGCACAAGCACAAAATGCGACCCGGAGTAAGCTTCAGGCAGCGGATCGACTGAAGGCCAGCTCGAGTGTCAAGCGTGACAAGGTTGATGAAGCCATCTCAGCTCTCGATGAAGCGAGAAGCCATGAAGCATACCTGCAACAGAAGACCCAACGAGTGACGCAAAACCTAGTAATGGAAAAGCGAAAATGGTTTGCGCGCACAGCGGGCGAGATGAAGACTGCCATTCGTGAATATGTGATTCGAGAGATTGAAGCTGAGCGCCGGACGCTCGCTACACTGGAGCAAGTTCGACCGGATGTGCGCAACATTGATGCCTCGGGAGGACTCAGCAGGCTTGGCCGTGAAGCACATCCGGTCGTCAGGCGCTCTAGCATGGCGTCTAGCCAAGGACCGAAGGGCGATGCATGGTCTGGCGTGCCCAGACGTCCCGATGGCCTCAATCGAAGCATTAGTGGCAGTTTCGCGCCCGGTGTGCCGGGTGCAGTGCCAGAAGAGAGCGAGGAAGATAGCGCTGAAGGGGGTGGTGGTGGTGGCAGAAAACGTGCGACGAGCTCAGCTCACAGCTTGGGCAAGCTCGCCGAGGACGATGATGACGACAGGATTGATGCCCGGAATGCAGCCAGTCGGTTAGCACAGACTACCTTCTGACCTCGATGTCGCGCAGAGGTCAAGGTGCGATGAGCGATGAGCGACGAGCGATGAAGCCACCGATGCCGTTTGTGGGGTGGGGGGCTGGACTTTTTCTTAACGAGACATATGGGGAAGCGAGACATGTGTATTACTCACGATCGACAGCTGTGCATCCTGAACGACCTTGCCACCTTCTTGAGTGACCTACTTATTTACTTACTGTTCATATTGTTGAGGTCCAGTTCCCAAGTGAAGCAGGTCTACCTACATTGGAGGTGGACATGTAGACTTGAGGTAGTCGTCATCAGCAGTGTCCATATAGACTGAAATGACCACTTGAAATGAATCAGCTGCACTTACTGGCCACCCAACCGGATAGAAAAGAGAGAAAAAGAGGTAATCCTCAAAAGATAAAAACCGGCTTGCGACATTTCATTATTATCTTCATTCATCTTCTTCTTCAACTACCTTAAGAAGGGCAGGTCAGGTAAGTTGTATTCTCAAATACGTACACACCTCCACGCAAGAGGCGTAGGCATCCCAACAAGAACCTATAAAGCATACCCGTACGTGTGTAAAAGGTAAGGTAAGGTGGTAACAATATCCTTCGGACGGTAGTAGCTCCCGCTCAAATGCGACGACACATCCATACCCTTCCCGAGTACAACAAGGCAAGCAAGCCAATCGCTCATTCATTGCAGTCGTCAACTTTGTTGTTGTTGTCACCGTCGTTGCCAATGCACATGCCAGTGGTGGATAAACGCCATTCCTATGCTGAGCTGGAAACCATTGAGAGAACAATCATATAAAGCACATCACCGGGAGTGCCAACGTCGTGGGTATCGGAAAAACAAATCCAAGGCCAATCTCAGTCCTCCTCAATTGGTGTAAATCGCATGTCCGTAGCAATGGTGGATAGATAAGTTCCTGATGCAGAGGTGGGCTATGTCCAGTGATTCACAATTTGGAAACAGGGTCCTTTTCTCGACTGGGTGGGGCTCACCACATGTTCGCAGAGTGCTCACATTTTGGCAGGCGGAGCGCCTTCAAAACACAGCATGAGCCGGAATGGGACACTCAGCCGACGTACGTTGACCAAAAGTGCGGTGCGTGCACGGATCCTCATAAAAAACCATGGTCGCGCGGAGAGCCTGGGTAGATTTCTGGCATGTTCGTCTTTCATTAATTACTCTTTCTCTCTATCGTCTGCGTCGATCTCCACTGGAAGTGCCTGATAGACCTCCAAATACGCTGGCACGGTTTGCGCGTGACGATCCAGAACTGGGTTGCGGATTGCTTGGTGCAGCTGGCGTGACCCGTCAGTACGGGTCTACGCCTCTTGAATGGCATGCATCATAGGAACTTACGACGGCCGCCATACTGGTCGTATTGTTGTGCAGGAATTGCGCCGTAGGGACTATTTAAGTTAGTATGGCACAGTCAAAAAAGGATGAGCCGTGGAAGAGTGCGAACCTTGGCTGTTGCGGGCTGACAACCGGCTCTCGATCCCGAGCTGATACAGAAGAGACCGTGGCGGCCGGACTAGGGTAGGCATATCTGGGATCCGCATACTCTGGCTGTGGATACCTGGTGTCTCTGGGGTCACGTTGCGGCTGTGGAGGGTAACCACCTCCTGCTCCATACTGGTCTGGGCGAGTAGATATGGAAGGAGCTGGCTCGTAGCCAGAAACGGGCACAAAGTAATTGCCTTGCCTGACGTATCCAGGCGGAGCACCATCATTGGACTGTGGGTAACTGGGGGCATACCGGGGTTGTTCCTGACCATAGGCACTTGTGACGGGAGGCTGGGCACCAAAACCGGACATGTTGGCATCCACGGGATATGATGACCTACCATCCGGCGCATAACCTCTACTATCAGAGGGAAATGGTCTGCCGTCCGGTTGGTATGGAGCACGACGTTCCGCTGCTGGATAGCCTCTGCTGGGCGCAGGTGGGTCCACTTGCATTCGGTCTACTGATATTCTCTCGCGCTCGCGTTCGCGCTCACGCTCACGTTCACGTGCCGATGGCGGCAGGCCATATGGTCCATCGGTATTGGGCGAGTCTCCTCCGGATCGTTTTTGCGAAACCCTCCCTGCACTAGACGCGTGGTATGTAGATGATCCCACATAAGGTTCTATAGAATCGTCAGGTACTGTGAACCCCGATGCACTGCTGACGTCTGGAGTCTTGCTACCTCTCGTTCCTGTCTGACGTTGTTCTTGTCTCCATCGGGCGGAATCTGCGCGCAGGTCTGCAATCATAGCCTGTGTGGAAGGTCAGCGACAGCGACAGCGCAGCATGTGGGAGAACAAAAGTGGCGCATACTGAGGTTAAGTTGCGATATGCCTTGATCCAGTAGCCTTGCACACCCTGCCCACCTCGTCAGCAACTCACACGTGCGCGACAGTATGCCAGAAGGTCTCAGCGGAGCAGCTGACCTGATTGTCGCCAGTACCAACGCCTGGCCGTACGGTCGCATCATTTCCCAAATACCTCTGGATGTCTGCTGATATCACATGGCGGTCGATACCTTCTCCGGGCACGAACCACTGGCGAGCGATTTCCTGGGGCATGATGGACACGGTGAAGATGGTTCCTCCTGGTGGTGGACGGGACGGGACTGGACTGGACTATACACTGGGCAGTGCGAAAACACGTTCCTCCGCTGGATGGTCTGGATGGATGGTCCGGGGATGGACAGCAAGAAATCGACAGCGACACCGAAGCTGGGGTGCTCTCGACAGTGCGCCGAGATGGAGTCCACGGGTGGGCAATTCCGTCCTGGGGTACGGGCGGGTGGTAAATGAATATTACAACGCCCAAGAGTCGCAGGCTCTAGCGGCGGCGCGTGGAACGATGAATTGACTAACAAAGCCCGTCTTGGCTTGCTAGCTGGAGCCCACGGGCACGCAAGGAACACCGGCGCAGAGAGATGCCCGCTGGTGGTGATGATGTACGGGGGTGGTGGTGATGATGATGAATGGGGGTGGTGGTGGTGATGGAGTGAGATGGAGGAGTGATGGAGTGAGAGGAGTGTGTGAGGTGTGTGTGTGCAGGAAAGAGAGAGACGGGAACACTTCGACTCTGAGACTGAGAGTGCGGGAGGGAAGGCGGGTTGCGGGCGAGAGTGTGACGGAGGCAAGAGCCCAGAGGGTGGATGCCCAACCAGCGCACGGCCAGTCCACACCTTCCACGAGTTCCACACGAAAGAGCCATGAGCTGACTGGCTGCTCATCATGTTGGGCAGCAACTGCAACGCAGGCAGGCAGGCATCCGACATGTACATGTACTTCTACAAGTGCTTGTGGCCTTGTGGCCTTGTGTCGCTCAACACTCTCACCAGCCTCTCCATCCACAGTCCGCCTATACCGCATGCAATATTGAATAATATCACCAATTCACCAATCACCATTATCATCATCATTATCATCACCATCATAATAATACAGGAACACACCTTACGTGTAGTAATGTACATGTACATACACCTGATGCCACGCAATAGACCCAACGCATCGTCATACGCATCCACAGTACATGTAGTCCTTCCTGTACCAACTACCAAGAGTGTACGGTAGTAGAGCACAGCACAGCACCTCTCAGCTGCACATACACGACGTGCTCGTCTATGCGCCTCCCCCTCTCAGCACCACCAGATATACATACACACTTTGCGCATCGATAGAGACCAAGCAGTAGCCGCCTCGATAGGATAGGGCAGGCAGGGCAAGGCGCACGTCGATAAATGTGAAGCTCGGTAACAGAAGAGAACCTACCTGGTATAGAATTAATGCTACCTTATAATGGTTTTTATGATTATTGTGTATGTTTATGCCCGACGACATGGTCATGGTTATAGTCGATTGGATTGGAGCTAGTGCTAAGTAGTCTGTCTTGTGTCTGTCCTTGGATATTATTCGGGGAGTCGGTATGTCTTGTGTTTTTGTTTCTACGGCTTCGTGCTAGAATAAAATGTTGTTGTTATTATAACTGTAGTTTCGGCTGCCGTTCTGAGCACGTATTCTAGCCGTATCCAAGGCTACCTTAGGTAGAACTAGAACTAGAACCAAAACCAGAACGACATATCTAGGTATGTACCTACCACTACTATACCTCATCTTTCCCTCACTAATGAACATATCAGCAAGACGAGAACCGTTCCCCATTTATTCATCACAGTTTCCGCAAGATCCCCCTTTGTACCTGACCCGTCTCCCAAAAAGTCTACCTAGTTCTACAATAGGAACGCCTTCAAGCTGGCTGCTGCTGCTGCTGCCCAAGTATGACACCATCCCCGGGATGATGAGCATTGTGCAATACTTAATGAGACGGAGGATCCCCCCCAAGTGCCTGGACCTGACCCAAACTTCTTCTTCTCATCTCAATTACAGACAATCGCGTTGGGCTTCGAGAACAGACACCGGTGCCATCTTACCTTATACACGGATTTGACTGCTGCAATATGATCTCACCATGGAGGACCAGTGCATTCATTCAGTGCCTTTGATGATTCTGGCTAATCTAGAAGATGTGTGAAGTCTTATCGAGTTGAGTAGAATACCTCTGCCAAGTAGCACCGCTTCAGCCATAGCCGAGAGTGGTAGATCATCATCGGTGTGCTCGAAGTGTCGGTGTGCTTGCAATAATAGAATATCGGTGCGCTCGCAGTTTCAGTACCTTAAGGTAGGTAAGGTATGCTCGCAAGTGTCGGTGTGCTAGCTAGCCAGGAGCTTTAGCACCAATTTCAGCTGCAGTGCCTCGTATACCTTCCACGTCTTCGTCGCTCAATTTGATGCCAAAGTACATGATCAATGCCTCGATTCTGTCAGTCTCTGTCCGAAGTGGCATCTGCACCACTTTCTTCCCATTTCTGCGCCATGTCAAAACGTCCTGGTTCAAGGTAATGGCACCGTCGATCTCGGCGTCCAGGGCTTGTTCGTGGGGACTACCAGGTCCTTTGGTCCCGTTACATTCCTTCGATGTCGTGAACCGCACTGCTACAACCTTGTGCGTGAAGAAAGTGTGAGGGCTCAACCAAGGCTGTAAGTTCATCGCCTCGACATCCTCTGGTATGAATTCGAAATCCGGAAACGAGTAGATCGGCGTCCAGTCACTGTCCTCATCGTATCGGATTTGCACCACCCACACCTTACATGAGCTGCTGAGATTCTGCCGGAGGGGTTCGAAACAAAGCCTCATCTGTGCTGGCTGGATCTGATGTGTGATCTCCTGATGATGGAGAGGTACAGGTTTGGAAGGTCCAGACCCGCCAAAACCCCCATCGAGCAGATACTTGACACCAGCGATAGTCACGATATTGACCACGTGCGTCCAGCCTCCATAGCCCTGTTTTGCAGGACTGTAGATACGACATCCGCACATGTAGACATCAAAGCCCAGACTGAGAAGGACGGTGTGGAAGAAAGAATTCGCCTCCATACAATAACCGCCTCGCCCGTGCTGGTGGACAATCTTGCGGAAGAGATGCTTGGGCTTCACGTTGACGACTCGATGCCAGCTGTAATGCTGAGTTAAGTTTTCCCACGGCACTTTGCAGAGTTGATGCTTCATGAGCAAATTGAGAAAATCCAGCTTGTCATCGTTGGTCAGTCCGGCAACATCGTAGACTTGCTTCTGTTCTGGTAGGCATATTCGCTTGTAGTATAGTTCCAGCTCCTCGTGACTGTAGGTAGGTCGTTTTGCCATTGCGGTGGTGGCTGTGAAGGATATTCTCTTGATACCTTATGCGTAGATGAGTTGAAACTACCTTCTAGCCTGGAATTCGGCTGTTGAAGGTGTCAGACCGTCAGGTTGTGACCGACTGCCAACCTAACGTACTCCCATTATCTCGAGTTACATGTATTTGATTATTCCCGCTTACCAGTAACACAGCAACATAGACGTCGGCTGAGGCGCTAGACTGTTTTGAGATCTGTGGCTGAAGCTCCGTCTCCTTCACCTTGACCATCCACCCTACTTCGCCGACACGAGTCCCAATCCACTTCCCCCTCAACACCACAACACCCACAAATGGCATCCAGACACGCAGGCCAAAGCCTCTGGGCCAACCTCCCCCCTCCAGCCGAATGCCTCGCAATCCTCATCGGCTGCGGCGAACTGATCATATCGGGCATAGGCGGACTCTCCTCCACCACAGCATTCCAACAAGGCTACGGCCTCGAACACGACTCATCATCATCATCAACCACCACCACACCACCTCAAAACCCAACCCAAAAAGCCCTCATAAAAGCAATTTCCTTCCGAAACATCCAACACGGCGCGCTGATTCTCACGCTGGCGTGCTATACGCGAGATCGCAAAGCGCTGGGGTTTGCGGTGCTGTATGGCGCGTTTAGCGCATGGGGGGATGCGGCGATTGTGAAGAAGTATGGGGTTGCGGAGAGGGCGGGTGGACATGGGGTGACGATGATGAATTATTTGCTGGTGGGCGGGGCGCTGTTGTATTGGAATAGGGATGATCCGTGGCCGTTTGTGAGTAGGGCTTGAGGGTTAAGGGATGGTTGTTGGAAAGAGGATGGTGTTGATGGGTGGGAGGGCGAGTGAAATGGTATGGTATGGTAAGGTGTGTGGTTTGATGTGGTAGACTTTTGATACTTGGGGGCAGAGATACAGTACGCTTCACGGCGGCCCATAGCGCAACACGGCTGATGCCGCAGTCAACATACTCGGATCAGAGGCAACAATGTAGTTCGTCTATTCTAAGACGTCGGTTATACGCTCAGCTCAGCGACCTGGGCATTCGCCAAAGCTGCAGCATACGGTTGCAGTGCAGGCTTCACCTTCTCCTTGACGAGCTTCTCGACAATCTGTGGACATCTCCCGATGAACGTCGCAGGATCGAGGAGCGCAGGCAACTCGTCAAGAATGGGCTCGAAGTAAGCTGTGTTCTTGATACGTTCAATCAAGTCATTCGGCTTGCCTTCTTGCTTGACGACTGCGCCAGCTTGATGCGAAAGCACGCTGGTGATGTCAGTATACGCGCAGAACATCAATCGCATTGCATTGCATTGTACATACCGAATTTCCTCATGCACTTCTTGCCTTGACTTGCCCTTTTCGACGAGAGCCATGATGACGTTCTCCGTAGCCATGAATGGGAGTTCTTGCTCAATTCTGTTGGCGATGACAGCTTTGTTAACGACGAGGCCATTGGAGATATTGTTCAGCTGACGGGAAAAATTAGCAAGCGTACAACCAGGTGGACTCAAAAAGCTTTGCATACCAGGATCAAGCACGCGTCTGCACACAGGAACGATTCAGGCAGAGTTATGCGGCGCACAGCGGAGTCGTCCAAGCTGCGCTCGAGCCACTGTGAGGCGTAAGTCTGCTCAGCGCTGGCACTGTAGCCTCGCAGAGCTCTGCCGAGAGAGCACAAGCGCTCGGATCGCATAGGATTGCGCTTGTATGCCATGGCGCTGGATCCAATCTGGTCTGGCTCGAAGGGCTCTTCAATCTCCTTGAACATAGCCAAGTGGCGGATATCGCTACCGATGCGCTCACACGCACACCCGAAAGAGCTCAACGCGTGCAACACATCAACGTCAATCAGTCGGGAGTAGGTTTGACTGGTAGATACCTCTGCCTCCTTGAACCCGGCCTTCTCAGTCACCAGCTCATCGAGTTTCTCGACCGCGGCATGGTCACCCTTGAAAATGGTCAAGAAGCTGGCTTGTGTACCAGTGGTTCCTTTGACTCCACGGAAGGAAGTCAGAAGCTCCTCACGCTGATGCTCAAGGGTACGCAGATTGCGGAGCAAGTCGGTTACCCACAAGCTCGCACGCTTGCCAACTGTGACAAGCTGAGCCGCTTGACCGTGGGTGTAACCCAGACATGGGAGATCCTTGTATTCGATCGCAAACGAAGACAGGCGCTGTATGACTGCGGCGAGCTTAGGCAGGACGATGTCCAAGGCGTCTCTCAAGAAAATGAGGTCGGCGTTATCAGTAACGTAGCTAATGGCATATCAGCGACGGCGGAAAGTGTCATACTCCATCATACTAAACTCACCATGAAGTCGCTCCCCAGTGAATAATCTTCTCAGCTTCGGGCGCGACCATTCCATACGTGTGGACGTGGGCCATGACATCGTGACGCCTGCGCTTCTCCTCAATTGCCGCAGCTCCAAACTCGTCGCCCTCGATACGGACGTGCTCCTTCATCTGCTGAATTGCCAAGTCCGAGATGGGAAGGCCGAGCTCCTTTTCCGACTCGGCAAGGTAGACCCATAGTTGTCGCCAGGTACTGAATCGATTGCGAGGAGAGAATATGTACTTCATCTCCGTCGAGCAGTACCTCGAGTTGAGAGGACTAGAATTCACATTAGCCAGACTTCACGGTCACTCCGTAGTCTTTTTCCGTTATCCCTTCCGCCATTCGCATGATTCTCACGAAGCTCATGAATTCCAGGGCGTCCAATTTTGCGCCAAGGCACATCATAATCATTCTCATTGTGACGAGTCTTGAAATTCGAGAAAATTTTCCCCATTGTGCGAAAATCCATCGATCGTGTCCCGAAATCTTCTCAAAATCTTGTGCTTGCTCGATACTCACTTTTGGTACACATCATGATCGCTAGTCATCATGGAGGTTGGCTGACCCGACACGCCTGGAGACATGATGTTGTCGAACAGCATTATGGGTGAAGTTGGGCCTCGCCCAGGTCTTGGTCTCTAAAGTTTGAGGGATCCGCTTAGGCGAAAGCTTGTTCACACCAAGGACGAGAAAGAGAATGTCGGAATGAATGTCACAGACAACGATCGGAGCATTTGTTGATGTGAGAAGTTGGTTCTAGCAACCAACACCCACAAACGGCACAACGCAGAAGTCGACGGTGAGTCAAGTGCTGACAAGGTGAAGTGGACCAAGTGGATCGATCGTCTTGGCGGCGCGAAAATATTTGTACCCCTGTTGACTCTACTTCTACCTCGTGTCCATCTTTCACGACCTTTCTCTTACTTTATTCATGGATGAATTTGGATTGTTGGCTTCATAGTCAGGAAGGAGCATTGCAAATTTCAGAAAATGTCACCGAGAGGGGAAGCACACCGAAGTTTATGAGTGAGATTGTCTGCCGTTTCATTCCGTGCTGCATGCTATATTTTCACATCATGCATGCCACGCATTCGTCAACTAGGCCTACTCGCATTCCGCGTCGCCTTGATAGACGTATACAGCGTATCATCATCATCGTCATCATCCTCCTCCACCATCATCAGTCACTGTCCTTCTGCTTGGATCAAGGTTCATGCAGACGTGTATGTCGTACTCCATAAGTAGTCGTTAGGGGAAATGGGAGAACAAAATCAATCCCGTCGAGATCGCGCTGAATGGTATCGTCGCAAGGACCCGTCGAATCAACACCTCATATTATGCAAGATGGTACAAAGGTCGTAGCCCCGGACCGTCAGATAGGTTCTGGCGAAAGGGATCCAAAATTCCAAGTAAAACGCTAAGAAACTGTGCTTTTCGTTCCGTTTCGTTGTTGATGATGTGGTCGTAATCAGTAACTCGTAGGCACCATGTCGTGGTCGAGTGTTCTTCATAAAAGTGGACATGGCAGCACACAGCGACAGCACGTCGCATCGCCTAGTTGGCTTTAATCACAAGCTTGCTCAAAAACTTATTGCTGAGACAATCAAAATCGTCGCGGTTGAACGTAGCGGTAGATCGCTCTCTCAGATACTTCTCTGTAGTGGAAGTCAGTACTTTCTCAAGCGCATGTCGAGCATGTCGATGAAGAAGAGGCTTACCGTGCTTGTTGATATGGCCTCGTACTTCGGTCAAAGCATCACACACAGCAGGGTTGGAACCGAGGAGTTGGTGGTGCTTCTTGGTATCCCACTCTTGCAGGCCAGGCAGCTTCGTGGAGATGGCCGAGAAGAGGCCAACGATGACGCCGACCGGCGTGGTCTCCATGTCGTCACAGAACTTTTGCACTGCCTTTTCATCTGGCACGCGGTAGTGGCAGTCAAACTGCATCCACTCCCAGATTGCCAAAAGAATGGTGGCGAGCATGAAGATCGTAGGCCAGTTCTTGAGCTTCTCGCCCGAGTAAACAGAGGAGTAAAGAGCCGAGAGCTCCTCCAAAATGTCCTTTTGCAGTTCGCGCCACATATCGGCCAGCGCGCACTTCACTTGGAAATTGATCATCACTGGTGCCATGGTCTGTCCGTAAAACCTGGACTTCTCATCCCGGATCTTGCCAGTGAACTGTTCCTCCTCTGACAGGCCAGTGACCATTGTCACATGTAACGTCAGGTTATATGCAAGGACCAGCTTGAGCGCTTTCCGTATGGAAGGTGTCTTCTCTTTGAGGTAATAGCGGTAGCATGTAATCAGGATCTCAGACAAGAACTTTGTGCCCTCAAAATACTCGGCGACAAATGCTTCGAAGCCCTCGTCCAGGTGCCGGTCCAGGTACTCTGACAACATTGAAGTACTCACGCCTTCCATGCCGGCAGATAGCTTCGCAGTGGAGATCTCAAACCCTTCGGGACCTTCGCTGTGTGAAGTCTCGACCCAGTCCATGCCGAAACACTGATCATCCTTGACGTAGACCTCACGAGCATTAATGGGCAAGTAGTGGCCGTAGCCGTGTGTGATGTACAAGACGCGCTCGTACGAGCTGAAGCCCTTGACATTGCCCACGCTGAAGCCGAGCGAGACGTGGCGATCGTAATCCGCTTTCCAGTCCTTCATGAAGTAGCCTATGTCCTTGATGTCCATGCGAGTGCATGGTACCTGCCACAACCTAGCATGACTCGGTCGGCATCCACCACATGGCTCACCTTTGTCGCAAGTCTTCTTCAAGAACTTGCACCGTAAGCATGCACGCAACTTTCGGATCTCGTGGGCTTGCTGGCGTTGGTCAGGACGAAGGGGACCTCGTCGTCGTCCGACCTTCTTCTCGCCAGAAGCATCACGTCGCGTCACCGTAGGCGTCGTCTTCTTGATGACAGATTTCGTAGTCTTGGCCTCGACTGGTGACTTTCGGCGCCGCAGCGGTGGCGATACTGGACCTGATGAAGCGGGTGATGTCGACGACGATCCTGATGAATGATATGATACCACACCGTTTTTCGGGCTGACAGCGGCTGACGCGGCAGCGGATGCAGGCGGCGAGCTGTGTGGATGCATGGCCATACTGTGAGCATGTTGCTGGTGAGTGTGTTGCTGGTAGGCAGCATACTGTGCATCGAGGTATCCTTCGCCGTGAAGATCGTGTGGCGAATGCAGTGGCCAAGGTGGAATCTCCTCGTAACTGCCCGATAACTCGGCAGAGTGCGGACCATCCGAAGCCGATGAGTCTGAGCTGGTGCGAATATGGAGGTTCTGGCTGGGGTTTGATACGGTACCGAAAGAGTCGAGCGAGGCGCGATGGCCGTTGTAGTTGACCATGGACCATCCCTCATTATCCGACAATGACTGAACTTCGAGAATGGTACCGGTGGGCGAGCTGCCAGGCATACTTGAGTGTATTGAGTCGGCTACGGGCTGTGTGTGCTGGGTGTGCTCTTGCAGAGCGGCCTGATTCAAAGACATGGGGAAGACCAGGCCGGCAGAGTAGTCTTCGAGCGGAAAGACGAGAGAATTCATCGACTCCATGGGACCCGCCATGGTCATGTAATTCGTTGGATCCATAGCGGCAGAAACGGCATAGCCTCCGACAGTCGTCGTAGGCATGAAATCGACCGGCGACGCCTGCAACTGTGTGCCGAATGACACCGCGGGATAGCTGTTCATGTCATCGAAAGCCTGGGCATTCTGTGCGACGAAGTGCTGCTGTTGCTGTTGCTGTTGCTGTTGTTGCTGTTGCTGCTGGGCGGCTTGCTGGAACTGATACTGCCAATTTGTAGCAGATAGCATGGCTGAGTAGTCGAGGTCGAGGCCATTGGGGTTCAGGTTGATTGGCTGATTACTCTGATTGCTGTTCGGCCGACTCAGCTGTTGCGGTTTCGCGTCGTCGTCGTGACTCGAGTGGGAAGCCATGTAATGCTGCTGCTGCTGCTGTTGTTGTTGCTGGTGATATAGAGCCTGCTGATGTGCCTGAAGCTGGTGGTGGTGTTGTTGTTGCTGCTGTTGATGTTGTTGTTGCTGCTGCTGCTGATGCTGCTGATGCTGCTGCTCCTGCTGCTGCTGCTGCATCGCGACTTCCTGCTCAAACCGCTGCTGCCCAATTTGGTGGTGGTGGTGTAGCGGCCAAGGGTGCGAAGGGTGCGAGTTCTGGTGAGCAACAGTAAAGGGCGGATATGTGTGCGATCGTGGATCGTGGGCGGGTGCGACTAGGTGTTGCTGGCCGCCAAAGTCGAAGGGAAGATCATGGGTTGCGTAAGCCGCGAAGTCGTCCATGTTGTCGGCGGGCGGACGGGCTGACTGGTCTGGTGCTGGTGCTGGGGGGGGCCAGCGCTTGGTGGTGAGAGGCCTGGTCGAGTCTGAAGGCGAAGTTCGTGCTCACCGCCGGGGGAACTGTGTTGGTTGCGGATGGTGAGAGCAACGGCGTCGGCACTGCCCACTATTGTCCGCTGCCCGGCGGGCGTGGCGTGGCGTGGCACCAAGGCAAGGCGAGAGGACCTCAGAGACGAGCATGAAGGCGAAGGCGGTGAAGAGGAGGCTGCACATGCACCTGCGCTGCACGAGAAGGGTGGAGACATGGGGCCATACTGGGCGGTGATTGGCCGGCCAGCCTTCCAGCTGCATGAGCGCGTCGCCGATTCGTCGACAGCAGCGCGCTGCCTGCCTCTGCCTCTGCTTCTCGGACTCTCCCCTCACGCAGCTCGTCACCATCCTGAGAGAGATGATCAGTAATGAGATACCTACATTACCTACCTTGAGTCAGTACATGTAGTACTAGTACACCAGTAGTTGCCTACACTATCTATACCTAAGGTACCTATCGACAACAACCACGACAACCAGCGTCGGCGCCATAGTTGTTGTCCTGAGGCACCCACCAGAGTCAGGACTCATTAGTAAGTGGACGGACGGCGGACAGCGAGAACGAACGAAACTCCGCTCGCGAGCAGCTTGGCGCGTGGAGGAGAGGGGTCCTGGTCATCACGTGCATGCCGACCGCCTCGCCATCGTGAACCTTCACCAGGGCCACCAGACTACAGCACTACTAGTCTACATCTACGACATGTACTAAAACTTGCCACAAGAGGCTTTCCCCAATGGGATGGCCGATGCTACTATACGGAGTATTGAGCGAGTACTACGACTACTACTACTGACCTATCTACTATCCGCGATCCAACTACCCTTCCCTCTTCCGTAACCTGATGCCGTCTACAGGGTGCCTACCTGACCTGATATTCTGTACTGTACAGTACAGTACCTATATACAACCTCGTACTTCTCCGTCCACTACTGCACTACCTTTACTACTGTGCTTCCAGCACTATCGGGTACAACCACTGATATCCCACAGTACCCGAGACCTTGTGTAACCGACGGGAGCAGCACTATTATTATTACGATACTATCCAACACACGTGCGCCTAGTCCTAGAAGTTACCAAAAGACACAAGACGTTCAAAATCTCTGCTTCCTAGGACTTCCGAGAACAGCAGGGCAGGGCAGGGCAGGGCAGAGCACGGCACGGTAGTAGTGAAGTCAGTCACATGTCTATACTGTACTTTGTACTGTACTACAGGTACTACAAAGATCCGATTCTCCGCGTGCTCGCGTAGGGACATCTCACCACGAACACACATGTAAGATGTATTCTACTATTGCAAACTGTTCTCTAGAAGATAATAATGATGATGATGATGAGATACGCGCTGCTCTTCGGCCGAACATAATCAGACCAATTGCCCAGGTACACCGTCTTTGTCTGTCTGTCTGTCTATCGGTCTGTCTGGCGCTAGAAGCCTAGAACCACTACTACAATAGCCCTGAGCACCCGTAAAGCGGGCGGTTTGGCATACAGCCTTGCCTTGCTTTACACTTCACGGCCTGACGTAGTAGTAGTAAGATAGTCTTGGTTGGGTTCTTGTTCTGTACCACGCGATCAGTCCGAGCTGAGTCATGATACTGAATACCTTACACACCTCATGTAGCAAACACTGCGTTGATTCTTGATCTTGTGCTAGCTAGCGGGCTGGCTGGCTTGTAAAGTTACCTCAAAGCTGTGCACTGTACGATGTACGATGTACTATAGGCGCCTACCTTATGTAAGTATGTAAGCGCTAACATACCTAGCAGTCGAGTAGATTCTCAGCACAAGCCACAAATTCACTAATACAGTAATCATTCTTGTGCGACTAATACCAATCTCGGCCCTCTCAGAGGCATGTAGTTGCGATGTAGTTTTTGACGGAATCCGAGCAGCAGCAATTCTCATCCGATCCCGATTATCCTATGTACCTTACTGTCATCTGACACGCCTGACTACTACTAGCATACAGTAGAGTAGAGTACACAGTACTCGATGTATACAAATCAGGTCTCAGAAAGTCTTACCCACGTGAGATAGACGCACCTCGCACAGCACCATAATACCATCATACGTACCTACCTAAGGTACTGTTATGTTACCTTACCTTATTATTGATTGCTATTGCATACATGACCTAAGAGGTGCATATGTCTGTGTGAGTTGGCACGATACAAGCAAGATGCACATAGACGCGGATATGACGAGTGGCATCTGTCATTTGCATACTGTACATACATACATGTAGTTCTACCAGTTAAGTACATGTAGGTCAGGTACATGTACGAGCCGATTGGACCTGCTTGTACGTGGTTGTCAGAGATCATCACCACCTCGTCGTTGACTCGATTACCTACAGGCGCGAGTGTCTTCATACATTCATTAGGATTTTGTAGTGGAATCTACGGTATACAACAGCCGCTGATAGTACTGTCGTAGGACATGCCACCATACGAATCGCTACCCATGAGAAGAAATCTCAGGTGTCATAGCATGTCTGATCGTCCTGTGCTCCCATCTTCATTCTCGTCACTCTCCATCACCCCTTGGCATTCCATCGATCATTATATGCATTAACCGCAATCGCAACCTGCCTATACAGCCAATTCCGACTCTGTTCATCAGCAATAGGAATAAAAGGTCCATTCGTCCCACCCTTCAATATGATACTCATTCCGGTCCTCTCCTTTGAAATCGTCTGAATATCCTTCAACGGCACCTCCCATTCCGAGGTCAACTTCTTAGCTCGAACCAGCATAATGGCATTGTAGGTGATCATGACCAGCATACTCGCTTCCGAACTCTGCGTAGGACTTCGCGGGCTGGTAGGTGACATGGCCCCAGATCTATCGCCTTGACTTCCGGAATTCAATTCCAAGTGAGCAATGTAGCTTTCGTTGAAATACTTCCCGTTGTCAAGAGTCTTGAGCCAGAACTGCCCCAAGGCTTCTCGCTGACTGTAGGGGCGCACAATGCCATCAGTTCCGATGAATCGTGCCAGTCGAACACGATCCAGTCCTTCTTGGTCGAACACAGTAGTGGTATTCCTCACACCCTCCGCCATGGAAGACGCAAGATCGAAGCCTCCGATTAGTGCCTTCGTCGGCAGACCAAGCAAACCCTTGCCCACGCCCTTGACGAAACCAGCAGCGCCTTCGCGTTCAGCACCTTGCAAAGGCTGTCTTGCCAATCCACCGATACCGCTTGCCAAGCTGCTCGCGAAAGCATTACCGCCAGACGCGATACCGTAGAGCGCATGCTTCGGCCGATTTCTCGCTCTGGACATACGTCTCGAATCCTGAAACTCCTTGTCCATACTCGCAGCCGCCAGACCTTTGGAGATGGATCCCGTGAATTTGCTCACACTGTCGGAGATACCAAACACGCTTTTCTTGACAAAGCTACTAGCGCCCTTCGCAATTCCAACGCCGAGATCCTGCGGGCGATCGGTGACGAGCCCTTGGTATGGCTCGTAGAAGATGTCTCCCACACCAGATGCAATGTTGGTAAACAGTCCCACAGGATTGCCGAGGAAGTCGGCCGATCCAATGACTATGTGGACCTGTCGCAAAGACTCCTGAACGTAGTGGCTCTGAATGCTGCTAATGAGAGCGCCTGTACTCAATCTCGCATTCTCTAGCATGAGGGCATTATACCTGATGGGCGCGTCGTTCACGTTTCCAATGCTCATCGTCAAGACATTTACGGCAAACATGAAAGGATTGCTCGAGCTGCTTCCGGTGTCCTCAGCGTTGATTCTCTCTGTTCGAACGAAAGATAAATCGAACTGCATGGGCTGCAGATGCAGCAGTTCAAAGTAAATGTCCTGTCCGCTCTCCGTCTGGCTCGGCTCGGGCACTTCAAGACTCTCAGGTGCAAGCTGTCCTTCTTTCTCCTCTGTCCAGCTCGCGCCAGGAACTTTCGTGAAATCAAGTAATGCGAAAATAAAGTCCTCGTCAATCTCAATCGTCATCTGTTGCATCAAAAACGTAAAGTATTTGATGTACAGCACACCATATGAATCATCCTTGACTTTGGTGATCGCAGTGCGGAAGATGGGATGGCTCTCCATTTCCTTCCCAGTCTTCGGGACAACAGAAGGGTAGAAGATCAGAGGAAAGATGCCGCCGTATAGTTGGTTATCGATTTGGATCCACTTGATCGTGAGGCTCACAGTCTGATATAGCTCCGAGTCTGTGTACTTCAGCTCAATGTCTCGCCAGGTAGCATAGACCAGCTCTCGGAGTTGTGAATTGACCAGCGAGATGCCAATACCGGCAAAGCGTAACGTCGCACGCATCTTGACATCCGTGTCTTGTTCCTTGACCTCGAACCCTGCAGTAGTGCTCTGGCTCGCATTGGCCGACTTCTGCTTGTACAGACTCATATGTGGCTTGTAGTTGCTCATGACCAAAGTCTGTGTGGGCCCATCTGCAATGACATTAAGATCGACAATCTTTTGGCCTGATTGACCCTTGGCTGGAATGCGCATAGGAATCAGGTTACCAATCTCAGCAAGCTTGATGTGCCTCTCCTTGCCATTGGCGCTGATGATAAGATTTTTGTTCTTGGTCGAAGGATAGTCCCAGGCGTACGGCATGATGCTTCGGCCTGGCAGTCTATACCGAATCGGCTTCCAGCCAGAAGTCCTATCTTCTTCGTCTTCATCCACATTCGGGTTCGCTTGCCAGAACAGAAATTCTTGGTCCGACTCATTTCGCATAGAAAATGGCCAGTGCTTCGTCTCTAGGCTGAGGTGCAGGAAGATTGTAGCGTTTTCCATGAGCACCTCGACACGAACCAATCGCTGCCTCTCACCTGCCTTGGCAAGCTTCACGTGCACGGAGCCGACGTTGGCAATGTCAAAAGGAGACGACCACGAATTGTTGACCCCAGGAAAGCACAAGCTCAGCTGTTGCCCCGTAGCCTGCTTCAAGAACCTTAGCGGATGCAGCTCTCCGGGTTGCAGTGTGGTCGCTTCGCTCGATCCAGGTTCGCGGATCTGAATGGCCTCCTTCAACTTGTTCTTCACGATGAATCGTGGCGTGACGCTGACAACTTTAGTGAGCTTGTACTTGCCCTCGCCTTCGGAGACTGTGATTCCACAGTGCATCTCTGCTCGACCAGATTCTGCGCCCAGCTTGACATCTACGTTCGCGCCAATTGCGTCAAAACTGACCGGTCCACTCCAAGTAGAATCCCCGACTTTGATCACAGCACGGTTTTTGCGATCATCAGTAGGGAAGGAAAACATGAATGGCTTAGCTTTCCTCGCATCATCTTCTGTGTTTGCGAAGGTAGCCTGGCCAGCTGCACGACTCGTCGCTCCAAAGTACGCTTTGCTTCTGATGTCCAGCTCCAGACCCGTCCTGTTGAGCACAACATACGGGCTGTATATCGTAATCTTGAAAGCGCCACCACTGTCTGGTACATTGTAGTAATGGATCTTCAGCCTCAAGTCAAGATTGTTGTTATCCTTCACCGTGAGTGTCTTCTCGCGTTGAAAGTCATTCTTATCACTGGTGTTGATAATTGCGAATTCACTCGCCTTGAAAGGCGTATCCTGCATATCGATACTCAGGAGCAAGAGATGTGACAGCTCCACGACGTGCACAGGCGAGACACCGCCTTTGCGCAGGAAGTTCGTCCAGTCCTTCTTGGTGTTCTTGTCGTAAATGCGATACTTGAAGTCGAATGGCAGCAAGTTCTGCACTTCGATTGGTGCTGACAGTCTGAGGCGCATGTAGGGATACACTGACGTGAGAGGATTATTCTTGTCGAAGACTGCCTGCATCTGGAAGTAGAACGGTGGACTGCTGTCGTCAGACTCGCCTTGACAAGTCATTGTTCTTACGGGACGCTTGAGCAAGTCCTTCCAGAACAGCCGCTCATTGGACCAGGTATAGCCAAAGCCTTGATCGGGTCGGACGACCAGAGAGTGCATGAATGCTGCGCCAACGGGTGCGGGTCTAGACTCTCCAGGCGCAATCTTCTCTATCTTCAGCAGATGTCCCTCTTCTGGTGAAAATACGCCCAGCTCGATGGGAATTTGTGTATGGTTCTCTACCAGCATTGGACTTCGCAGCGTGATGTACTTGACATTGTCCGTACCAAGTTTGACCTCAACAAGCATACGGTGCTGGATCTTATCCTTTCTGGGCTTGAGATTGTACAATTCTTCACCCTCGCGATTGACTTGGATGCGGTCAACGCTATCAAAACCACTGCCCTCCAGCCGCACACCAATGACACCGCTCTGACCTTCTGGACTGAGAGTTTCACGAGTGGTAAAAGGGTCCTCGAATCGCCAAGGGTGCTCTTCGCCGTCTGCGAGCTTCGCAGCCTGGCCTTCGTCGTCGCCCGATTGCTCCGAGCTAGCCCAAACATCGACCTCAAAGCCCGTCCAATTGCGGATCCTGTATGGGGCGTCATTACCGCGTGGCTTCGAAAGAACGTCTTCATCGCTGCTAAGGAATTGAGCAGACTTGCTTGCCAGTGCAATTGTGGCGCTCGTGATTGTCAGCTCCATGCTTTTGCGCGAATACAACTCAACGGCCAGCTTGTCAGGGCTAGTCTCCTTTGCCATGTGGAAGCCAACCTGCCAAGGCTCGATCAGTGGCTCCCATGCCGATTTAGAAAAGTTGTACACATTGAAGAAGGTATCGATTTGAGTATCGGCGGTGAGGTTCGCTGTCCAGTCCCTCACATCAATGGAAAACTTCTTCACGCTCCAGTCCAGAATCGGCAATTCGTGTAGATCACCGATCAGCACGACGCGGATGCCGTCCATAGAGACATTCATTTCTTCGCGCTTGAGAACTGCTGAGCCAAGAGTAGACGACTGTTGGCCATCTTGCTTGACACCTGTCTTCTTGGTACTGATGCTCTGTGCTCGCATTCTCGACGTTGACGCAGCAGTGTGCTTCGTAGAGATCGCGCCCTTTCTTGATTTGGCAGACTGTTTCTTTACTTCCTGCAGCTTTTTGGGTTCCTCATCAGAAATCTTTTGATCACCACCTGCATTCATCGCCGAGGCACGGTTCACGATCTGCATGGCGAGCATGATATCACGTAGCGAGAGACGAAGCACCAGAGGCTCGATATCAACCGCAATGCTTGTGAGCGAGGAGTCTGCGCTTTGTGAACGCATGTCCAAAGAGGTCTGTATACTGAAGTCATCCAGAATGCGCAATCTGGTACTTTCGAACTGGTCCATCCGACACAAGAACATGCCCACCTTCTCGACTTGCAAAGTCATAGCATGCTGTTGAGATACCAAAACCTGTTTGGTTCCGAGCACGATAGCCTCCGAGTTGCTGATAGCGGGGTTGGCGATGAGCATGACTTGTGCATCAACCATACTGACGCGGAAGGAAACGGCCATGCTGGCCGCTTGTTGTTGCTCTGGTACATTATCGGCCTGAGCATCTCGGCGCTGTACAATCTCTTGTGTGGATATGCTGGCATCATCCGGGCTCATTGGCTCCTCTGCCTCTTCATTATCATCTCCTATAGCCAATGGTTCATCCTGCTTCAGACCGGTTTGCACGAATTTGAGCACAGCAAAGATGTAGTCGAGCGCGAGGACGATCCGAGGGCTGTCGACGGTGAGCAGTGCAATAAGGCTTTTCTCCTCGCCACCTGAGATTGAAACGCTAGCCATGAATTGCTGCTTGACATCATTATTGATGAGAGACATGATTTTGCGGAACTTGGTCTTCTCCTGTTGCCGGGTATCGGTGATGGTGAATGACTGCACGAGAAGTTCGCTTTCAAGCGCGCCATCACTGATCATGCGAAGCTTCACGCTTGCTTCGTTTAGAGAGAATTTGGAAAGACTGGCAGCCTCTAAATCTCCGACAGGACCGTCAGGTACGCCCTGAAGAAGCTCGAGGCCAATAGCACCAATCTTGAAGACGAAATCAAGCTTGGTCCACGAGTCCTCATCCGTCCCCAGTTCAGGCGACTGGCGTGAAGGTTTGCGCTGCACATCACTGACTAGAGTCTTTTTCTGGTCCGCTGGCTGCACAGCGTGAGCTGGCTCGACCACGTGCGCAGGAAGTTCTTCTTCAGCTTCTTCGGAAAGAGTTTCACTATCTTCAAGTGCAAAAGCTTGTGGAATATTGCGAGACAACTCCATGAGAAACTTCATTTGACCTTCTGTTAAACGCAAATTGATGTTAGACATGGAGCCTTCCATCTCCGTATCTGGTCGGTCGCGGCCAGTCTTGTGCTCGGTCTGCGTTATGTTGAAGTCCAGATTGACCTTGTCAATCATTTCCAGTTCTTCCGACTGGTTCTCGGTATAGTGGAACGTGGACGTGAGACGAATGTTGTGTATACCAGCAGACAATTTGTTCGCCGTGTCACTGCCTTCCTCACCTCCCAAGGACACGAACTTGTTATTCGCATAGATTTCTCCTAGGTATGCAGTGACCGTGTCGCGTTCTGCACTGTCTGCGATAATCATGCGTGGAAAGCTCACGATGGGTGTCTTGATGAGCACGTCAAAGTGCATTTTACCAGCAGACTCCTGGACTTTGTTTGCCTGATTCGCTGCCGCTTGACGAGCTGCGTTAAAAATGGCTTGCATCTTACCGAATTTGACACCGAATTCCATGATTTTCCGCAGGGGCTCGGTAAGGAAATTAATCTTGATCGAACCAGAACGCAAGTAGACAGTATTGTCATATCCAGGATAGTCCTGAGCATGGGGGTTGAAAGTCTGGTATCGGAGGTCCAGCAGATCGTCGCCTTGTATCTCAATCAGCTTTCGCAGTGCAGAATTTTCTGTAACACCAGTGTTAATGTCATCAATTAGATCAAGTGCACCCAGTCGAGCCTCCACATTCATGGCACCACCTGCGAGGAAAATGTTGGCGTCGGCAGAAGTCAGACTGAGTGTGGCTAGACGAATGCCATCATTGTTTAGTATGACAGCGATGCGATTCAGCTTGGCTCTGATTCGAATTTTGTCGCCATTGTCTTGATTGGCCTGGTCTGCCAACTCGTCGTCGTCGTCGCTCTCGCTGTCTGCGATGCTGGCCGGCGCCTGCGTATTTTCGCTGGGAGGCGGAACGAAAGTAGTCATGGCAAAATCGAGCAGCGTGAGCAGCGTCTTGCGCGTGACCATCAAGTTGATGGTAGACACGGACGCGGCAAGGTTCGTCTTGATGCCCTCATACTTGCTCTCGAATTCAGGGTGATGCTTGTTCACCATTTGGAAATGAATGGTGAGGAGATCCTGCTTCTTCTTCGTCACGAGATCTTCACTCGAGATCAGATTCTTGAACTCCTCGGTTGCCGATGCTTCTACATGATCCTCAACCATGAGCGAACTGAGCTTCACGTCTGCCACCATGTCAAAGGGTCGTTGGTAGAATTCTAGATGAAAGGTCTCGGCAATTAACTCAACGAGCAATTGATCATCCTTCTTGCCTTGTACATCGGCCTTGTACAAGGATGCCTGCAGCTTGTCGACAGTGAATTGGAACTCAAAGTTGCGTTGGTTCGGATTGACCTCCTGCTGCTTCTTGATCGCGGCACTGCCAGTGCGCTCGATGTCGCGTTGTTTCGCCTCGGTATCCTTCTCGATCTCGTTTGCCAGGTCGTCCCGGCCAGCTTGCACGGATCTTTGATTGGCTCGGACAGCATCACTCTTTCTACGCAGCTTCTTGTCGTGATGCGCAGTATCCGGTGAGAGATGCTTTTGCTCCACTGGTGTCTGATGAGGTTCTTCTTGATCAAATTTTGGTATCGCAAAGTCGAGGAGTTTCATGAGTGACTTGTACTTGGCGTCTGAGAATTTGGCGTGTAGAAGTGGGAGGTGGCCATTAACGCGGAATTTGGTCAAATCGGAAGCTTTGGGCACGATACAGGTGTCGATGCGGAAGTCCATATTGATTCTATCAATGAGATGGAAGCTTTGCGAAGGGGCGTTGTGCTCGAGCTGCTTCTTGGTGTCTTCGATGGTGGTACCCAGGAGGACTTGAGTCGAATGCAGTGTCAAATTGAACTTGTCGTACATGAGGGATTCCAGCTTCTGGTAATCTTGGTCTGAGTACTGTTGTTTCTGCTTGCTTTGAATGTCATGCAGCGTTTCTTTTCCGATCAAATCACTGCGAACACCAATGTGACCGGCATCCACGATCAGACATATCTTGCTGGTCTCGGTCACCGTGTCAGGGACAATAATGAGGGGGGCTTGAAGATCCAGCTGCACATCTACTGTCTTATGCTCCTGGAGCGCGAATTCTAGACCTGCTCTCGTCTGTTGTCGAAGGCCTTCCACTGTCGAGCCGGCGCTTTCCATCAGTGCGCCAATAGATTCCATGTGCTTTTCGGGCGGTCTGAAGAATTTGGTGACCTGGACCACAAAGTTGGGATTGTACACAATCTCGAGAGCCTTGAGCTTGACCGTCAGGGCTGTGTCGGCACGATTGTCAAGTGGATTGTTTTCGAACTGTAGAGCGAAGAATGGATCAGGTCCTTCGTCGCCGTCATCGTCCTGGTCGCTTTTCGCATCGTCGAACCTTTCTTCGCCCTCATCGTCGACTTCCTTGACACGCTCGCTGTCAGGAATGCTAGGGGTGCCCTTGACAGTCAGCATCTGTTCAAAGAGATTGCCCTGCGTCGAACCGTCGAAAAGGTGCATGCCGCCAAGGCTCAGGTTGACAAGAGTGGAGTCCGTCCGTTGTATGAACTCCGTGCTGAAGTCGTCGAAGAGTAGTCTCAGCATATCTTGCTTCTTGCCGTGAGGGTCTCTTCGCAGTGTGAAGCTCCCTGTTTTGAGACTCATATCGACCTGCATCTTGACTGCCTCGCGTGGCGCATCGATGGCTTGCGCGATACTCTGCTTCTCTTCGAAGTCGATCGCCTGGTACAACTCTTTCCGCTGGTCTTCACTCATATGACTATCATCTGAGGCCTGAGCATGCTCTTGGCTCTTGCCGCCACCCCAGATCCATGATGACCATGTTGAGGTCTGCTGTTGCGGTTTCTTGTAACCTTCTTTGCGTAACTCGTTGCGAGCGAGAGAGCGCCAGAAGCGAAGGTCTTCATACGTCAGCTTGTGCTCAAGCCGATCAAGGTCGAGAATCTCTTCGGGAGTGAGCTTCTCCTCTCGCTTTTTCTTTTTGAATAGTGCGATATATCGCTTGCGATCATCCCGTCTTTCTGCGAAGAACGCCCATGACCAGCGCTTGCTCTTGTCATGTATACGATCGAGCACAGCCTTTCCCGCGAATTGCAACCAGGCACGTGGGTCTTCCTTGGGACTCCTCTTTGGCTGCAATTTCTTATACTCTTGGTGACGAATGAAGTAATGGAATAAGTCTACTAGCATCAGTGCGTCTCGATATTGAGTGTCGTCGAGGAGGAAGCCAAGCTCATTAAACAGAAGGCGAGCCTTCATTTTTGGACGATCGAATTTGCCAGTCTTGTCCATTTCCAAGCCAGCTCGACCAGATACAGGCTTCAGGATGAACTGATGATCCTTGATCGCCTCGGTATCATCGCTCTTCACAATCATTTCGCGGAACTTGTCCATGGTCGCAGCATGGTCTAGATCTTGCCGTTCGCCCGTGCCCGTTCCCAACAACTTCGCGTCCGTATCCCAGTACACTGCCAGCGAGCCCAGAGTGGCAAGCTTGTGTGTTGTGGTACTCGTGCCTGCCACCCACGTGGGCTTCCAGTTCTCATCGGTGGAAACAGCGCTCAGCTCCTGCAGGGTGAGACCCGCGGCGAAGGGGTGTCCTGGATCTGATAAAGCATCCTCGTAGCGAATGTGGACATTCTTGACCTGAATCTGCACGTTGTCGACAATGGTGGTGGTCAGAGCGGCGGTGAAGGATTGCTGCTTCTGTTGCTCCTCTTGAGACATGCCCTCAGTGTTGCGCTCCCTCAAAAGCTCGGCGCTGTCCAGCTTCTCCATCTTGACGGCATGTGCTCGCTTCGCCTCCTCATCTGCATTGTATTCCTGGTCCTCTTTTGGCGCAGCGAGCAGGAAGACATCTTCGATACTGATGCGGACAGGCTGGCCCCTCAGATTCGACCAGGGAATCTTCAAGGTCAGCGAGCTGATATGTCCTTCGATCACATTCAGAGGCAGGTGGAGGTGGTCGAGTGCTTCCCGTTTTAGCTCCAGATCGGTGAGCTTGACGTCGCCGGACCAGATGCCCACATTGACCTGCTTGGGATCGAAGTTCTTGACGTACATGCCCAAGAACCTGTTGAGCAGGTTGGCGACCAGGCTCGAGAGAGCCATGGCGGCGGCGGCGATTCTCTTTCCCTGCCGTTGGCTATCTTACTGTCTGGCGTTGACAGTGGTAAGAGTGGTAGTAGGTGTAGTCGAGGAGATGGAGGTCGGCCGTCACGTGTCGTTACTCATAGTAGCATGTACATGAAGGTGAGGTAGGTATGCTACCGTGTGGAGATGATAGCAGGCCAGGTGCCTCAAGTCAGGTACCGTATGTAAGGGAAGGTAAGTCGTGATGTGTGGAATTTCTGCAGTGGGACGCGTGAGTCGCGTGCAGAGAGAGGGAGGGAGACTGGCAACGGTATGGTGGGAGAGTGGCACAAAGGAGTGGGATTGCAGCGTTTGGCGAAGGATCAATCATTAATGGGCAAAACAGGAAAGAAGCACAGTGAGGTGGGCACAGCGAGAGGTGTGAGTAAGGTAGTCGTCGTGTGTGCTGTACCTACCTCGTCAGGTATGCTCAATGGACACTAACCTACAACGGGTGAAGACGACGTCACCGTGCATCCAATCAGATTCCTCACCTGGAGCTCACTCAAGCTCACCCACCCCAAATTCTGCTCACCACCACCAGCAGCACCATCGCCGCCGCCGCCGCCGCCGCGTCTATTTCACCTCATTGTCCACCTCCACCCCACTCCTCTCCTCCCCTTCCTCTCTCTCCGTCTGACTTTCCCAGAGGCTCATCACCATGTTCCGCACCGGCGCGTCGCGCACCCTCTTCCGTTCCCTCCATGCCCGTGCCCATACCCATGCCGCCGCCATATCCCAGCCAGCCCTTCGCTCCGTCAACAGTCAACTGCACTGCCAATTCACCTCGCAGCTATGCACACTCACGAGGAGACCGCACGTTGCGGCGTCCATGAAGCCATTGGCCCTCCAATTTGCGCGGGGAGCCGCTGCATCTAACAAGGACCCCGTGGACACCGTCGACACCAAGCACGAGAAGGAACTTGCTAAGCACATCATCGAGGCCGATCCGGAGAATGTGAGCCTCGACTCGACGGTGCATCCCGTATTTGGCGAAGTCGGCGCTAAGGAGCAAAAGGAGGACCAGAAAATGATGTCGGGTGTGGGTGCCGATCTCCAGACCATCAAGGACACCTTCGACCTGTCCGAAGTCCCCAAGCCCGCCCTCTACATTGGTCTGGCCGGTGTCATTCCCTACGTTGCCACCTCGCTCAGCACCGTTGCCTGCGCCTACGAGGTCCACCGCGCGCACGAAGTCGGCTCTGGTCTCATTCTCGACGAGAAGACCGCCGAGCTGCTTCTCCACATTCTCGAGCCTTTGCAAGTCGGATATGGCGCTACCGTACGTGCTAGCGAGCAGGCTGATGATTAGGTACCAAAGCCCACTGACTGTACTCGTAGATTATCTCCTTCCTGGGTGCCATCCACTGGGGTCTCGAATGGGCCAAGTTTGGCGGCGAGCAAGGCTACCAGCGATACTCCATCGGTGTCATTGGCACTGCTCTTGCCTGGCCAACCATACTCCTTCCCGTCGAGTACGCTCTGATTAGCCAGTTTCTCGTTTTCAACTACATGTACTACAAGGATGTCCGCGCAGCCCGAAAGGGCTGGGCCCCTCAGTGGTATGGTACCTACCGTTTTGTGCTGACCTTCATCGTTGGTGCCGCCATCGTCGTCTCGCTGATTGGGCGTGGACAAGTTGCCGATCGCATTGGTCGCGCTTCGGGCCCCGCAGAGCGTGTTAGGGAGTTGAGAGAACACCAGGCCGCAGAGGCTGAGAACGAGGAGGAGCAGAGGAGGAGGCTGCTTGCGTCGAAGGAAGAGGAAGAAGAAGAAGAGGAGGAGGAAGAGGAGGGAGAGGGCGACGAAGAGCAGAAGAAGGAAGATGATGAGTAGAGTAGGAAATGCGACAAGTAGGGACCATGACCAACAGGAAAGACCAACGAGTGAAAGATCAGAAAGAGTGGCGGTGGAAGGTGGTGGGCAAGGCGTAAAGTCTTGCTCGCATGTACATGACTGATGCCCTGTTATGCATCGGCGTCGTTATCAGATCGAGCCCACAAAAGCTGTACGACTACCGACATGGCCATGTTGTTGTAAATAGACCGGCGACAGGAGAATTGGTCGAAGAAGGCCCAGTCATGGCGTTCGTAAACGCATCCTGCATCGATTTTGAGAATGTGCTGTGCTAGTGGAATGACTGACTGACCCACAGAACTGTTGAATGCGTGGACACGGTGAAAGGGGTGATACCACAATACCTGTTTCGCTGGTCAACAACATCCCGCAAAGCTACAGAAGAAACATGCAATATTTCGAAAACGGTCTCAATACGTACCTGGAAGGCCAAACTTCTAGCTATGCGAGCGTTGAGACAGTGTCCAGGATACTGTCGCGAATCTGATTCTGCTCTGGAATGCGACGGTACCTAGGTCAGAGTTGCAGGGAGTCAACTGAGGTCAGCATTGGTTCGCCAAGATCTGCCGAACATGTGAAAGTCACTTCGCCATGTGAGGTGTTAGTAGTACTAAACGTGGTGAGCCGAGGCCACTCTTACCTCTTCTCGAAATCTACTGGAGCAGTCCCCCAAAATGACAGGATGTCGCACATGCTGACTCCAGATGTTGCCATTCAGTCTCTACATGTACCCACCGGAAGCGTGGTCGTTCTTTGTTCGAGCCGGAGCAGTTTCTGTCCACGCCACCTACAGTCGTATGTATCCTGAACTGTGCACGAATGCTATCGAGCTTCCTCAATGCCTCAAGATACACTTCGGTCTGTGCGGCGCGATGGCGTACGAGGTGAAGAGCTGTTTACGTTCGATGAAGTCGCGGTCGTAGAGGTCGTGGACAGCCATACCTATGATGCGAATATCCACGTGGAATTTAGCCATGGTCCATGTAAGTGTCGATGCACTTATGACATTTCTGACAAGCATGGCTGTATATGACCCGAGCTGATCGACAAGCTGCATAGCTGCTCACGGTGGCTTCATTGTTGCCATTCTCTGGAAAGCCATCCAGACTCATTTCTCCAGAACTCTAGCAAAGCAGAACCAGCACAACACCTTCACACTCCATACCGAGTTCCTCCGGCCATGTTCCACAGGTCCCATCACCATCCAGATTCGCGATGTCCGAATCGGAAAAGCAACAAGTACAGTACACGCCAACTTGTCACAAAAAGGGGTTGAAAAGGCAGTCTGCTACGCTACCAACTGCGGCCCTCTAGCTATCCGCAACACCATCAGCATTCCCATGTCTTACCAAATTATCCCTCTTCCTCCACCCATTGACTTCGCCGCGGTCTTGTCCGGGCAAGACAAATACTGGATCCGCTACGACGTTGGGCGGGATCCCAAGGTTCCGAATCACGCTCTTTGCAATGTCAGTGAAACCAACAATCGCCCGAATTGCCCGCCCCGACCTACAATATCTCACTCCAGCTCATCATTCGAGCGAGGCGAGGGAGCTATCGAAGGACAGACATTCTTTCCCAGCCTCCTCCGAATCATCAAATCAGACACCTGCTTACCTTCGACATTTCCCAATCTAGGTCATATTCGCCATTGAACGCCAACCCCCCATCCTGCAAGACGGCAGCAACCCCATGCACAAAAGAATCACCACCCAATGGCTCACTCCCCGCCTCCCGCACGAAACCTGGACACAGCCGATGTTAGGTCTCGTCATGGACCATGCCGTCCCTCCCATCGAAAACTTCTACTCTCACAACGCTCCTCACAATAATTTCAACATGCCGCTTCGAGCCGTGGAAAACGAAAATCTGGGTCGGAGTAGTTATGACCATCCCGTGTGGGCGAGCCCGAGATATTACCCGACGGTTGCGATGACGATTGAGGTCAAGAGACCTTTGGCCGAGGAAGGAGTGAAGTGGTTGATGTTGAGATGGCATACGAGGGAATGTGTAGATGGGAGATTCGATATTGAAGCGGAGGTGTGGGATCCTGAGGGGAGACTTGTGGCTACTGCGGTGAGTTTGTGGTATGTGATTGATGTGGCAGATGCTGGGGTGGGGCAGCAGGGTCAGGGGAGTGGTGGTGGTGGTGGTAGTAGGAAGCAGATCGCGGAGGGAAAGGGGATTAAGGCGAGGTATGGAGATAGTAAAATTTAGAGAAGCGGTGTTAGCTCTCTCTATATATGGTCAGGATCGTCTGTGATGAAAGGTGAAATCACTTGCCTCCTGAGTAATTTCCTCTGGAGAGTTTCATAAGTTTTATACACGTATCGAACAGTCCAAGTGTTTAGATCGAGTTTCTCAAACCATTCAACTGTCTCTAGCAACTAAGAACTCTGTTCCCTCGACCCAAGCAAAAAGACGACAAAACACTTCCAATCCTCCTCCTCCTCCTCCCCCCCTTCATATACCATGCACACACACACAAAAAAAAAACCCTTCACATAGCCAACCAAACCTCCTCCTCCCCACCAGCCTCCTTCTCCGCATCAGCCTTCGCCCCCGCCTCCGGATGAAAATCCCTCCAACCCCACACCGACCACTCATACGGCACAGGAGCAATTTCGCCCCACAATTCCCTCGGTTCCTCTCTCCCTTCTTCGAGGCATACGAAACCCTGAGTCTCCATTTCCGCCCACAGATTCCGTGCGTGGTCGAGATAGGACATGCGTAATGGGTAGCAGAAGATTGCTCGGGCGGATGCGGTTGGATTGAGCCATGTTTTGACGGTGGAGGTGATGAGGTGCGGGTGGGAGGATGTGTAGCATGTATCTGCGGCTAGGATGATGGAGGCTTTTGTGTTGTTCTTGTTGTTGTTATTGTCACTATTGGAGGTGGTGGAGGAGGAGATGATGATAGACTGGTGCTGGTGGTGGTGATGGTCTGTTGTCGTCACCAGAGTCGAAGGTTGCGTCCAGTCTAGTGTACCGGAATATGCTTGCAAGGACGGGTTCAGACTGATGTTGTGAGCTATACCCGGGATCACGGGCTCGAGATCGGTGAGCACTGCTGGGAGATGCCAGAGAGCTGAGGCTGTTAGTCCTGCTAGGCCTGTTCCGGCGCCTAATTCGAGAATGGGAATGTGGTGGGATAGATCCACGGGTGAAGAGTGGTCGTTATTGTAGTTTTGCCCGATGGAGGCTTGGATTTCTTCTGTCCAGCGGTAGAGGATGTCTGCTAGGACTACAGCTGCTCCCCATGTTGCCAAGCCCAGATTCTCGGCGACGATGCCAGGGAGTTCACCGATGTGGATGTCGATTGTGTGGCCTTGTGAGTCTGCTTTGACGGCGAATGGTCGACTTTTGGTAGAAGACATTGAAGACAGCAAAAGAGGTCTCCGTGATGATTTTGTGATATTTTTCAGAGATATATGTATATACCTCCTTATGTAAGGCAGTTTGAGTTCTGAGTCGGTCCATTCTCGGGCCCGAAAACTCTCCGTCCTTCACCTCGAACGTCTTTCTCTCCCCTTTTGTCTGCACATTAACATGCACACATCCACATCTCGTCGATTAGCAGAGTTTTTGACAAAGTATTGCTTCAGATTGCTCTATCCAGCTATTGTTGCAGTGTGTAAGAGACCAGACCAAAAATAATGGTTGCATTAAGCGATTCCTATATCTCGTCAACATCCATACCATCCCATCGTCGTCCTCGTCCCTCATCTTTATCCTCCTCCTCACCTTCATCCTCATAATCATACTGATTCTTACCCTCATCATCCACATACTCGTCACACTGATCCTCCTCCTCCTCCTCCTTCTCATCATCATATATGTCATCGTCCGGCCCATCTAGGGTGTCAGGAAGTGACGCCAGATGTCCAGACATCCAGCCCACCACCAACCTACCTTTGAGCAAAGCCTTACTAATGCCTTCATATCTCCAGTCATCCTCATACCCGAGATTACGGAGAAAGCTCTTCCTATACTGGCCGTAACAGCCAGCCATGAACTTCTTATGAACCCTCGCGCTCACAGTCTGCGGTTTCTTCTCCGCATAAGTCATATCAGCATTGAATAACATCATCTCTTTGAAAAAGTCATCCTGATGGATCGCTCTCCCCAATGCATCCCTCGACTGGACTTTGCGAAACGAGTCAATTCGTGCCTGCTCGGTCTGAAGCCATGCATCAGCGTAGCTAGCATACGAATCTGGATCGCTTTTGTTGTGCTTCAAGAGTCCGAGAACATGGCAATAGTGCTGAAACGTCCCATAGTCATCGTTGCGCTTAATTCGCCTGATTCCGTACCGATCTCGCTTTCCAATACCTATCATGGCGAGGAAATCGAGCGTGGTCCACATGGGATTCTTCCAAATGTTCTGACACTCGGCTAAGATAGTGTCAGTGGACTTTTCATGGGCATAACTCACAAGCTTGACCAGTACGTCAATCCACGCTAGGGCTTCAACGGAGTCTAATGTGCCTGCAGCTTGTCTGAATTCGATGGTCTGTTTTGCATGAGGAACTTCTCGCGTAGGTCGGCGGAGTCCGTTGATGTTTACAGCGGTGAATTTGGGCGCAGGCTCATGCATCATGCGCAAGTCGGTGAGATGGCGGGCTTTATGTGCGATTCTCGTCCAAGCTGCTGCATTCATACTCGTGGCGTGCTGTTTGAGGATCGGGTCGTCAGCGAAGCAGTTATTTGGGAAGCATTCTTCTTCGCTTTTCGTGGTGTGTCTGACGTAGTCGTCGTAATTGTTCCGATTGTGGTACGCCATGTTGATGAATATAGCTGAACTGGGAAGACTGTATCCACCGTCAGCAGTAGCATAATTTTCATCGATTGTGGTCAGTAGCTGTTCTTGAGAGGCTCTACCTCCAAATTTGCCCAGCGGCTTCGTGATGAGCGTGCTTCCGGTGATGCGAGTGCTGGAATGCATAGGGTCAATAGCCCTTTCGTTCGCAGTGTACAAGTTGACAACGTTCTTGACTGTATGAAGTGGTAGTCGACGATTGGCTCCATTTCCAACATGCACGTGTAAGCCGCAGGACTTGTTGTTGAAGAGCCGCCATGCCAGCTTCTGCTTGTTCTCAGGGCTTGCTGCACTCAGAAAGTCTTCCTCAAGCCGGGCGTAGATAGCTTCAATCTCGTTCCTATACGTTACCTCGGGTTGGAGTTCACAGTCTTCGCGAGGACTGGCCCGGATGTTTCCTGTTACACTCAGGATCCGACTTCGAACTTCGACTGAATACGGTGTTATGCTCTCGAACTTCTCTTTGAACTGTGCCTTGAGGACGCTAGTGTTAAGAATATCCTCGCCGACAGACCAGCCGTCATAGCGGCCGCCGCAACGTGTTTCTTCCTTGTCATTCATCAACGGGTTTAGTGCTAGCTGGTATTGGTGCTGGTTTTTACAACACGGGTCTGAACAAGGTATGAACATAGGCCTGGAGAGCGCAGCGTGAACCATTTCTGAGCCAAGATGTACGCCTTCGACTGAAGTAGGCCGTGCAGGTGAGTCCTTAGTGTTCTGCAGTAGTATGCATTCGATCTCGACGCCAAGAGTAAGGTCTAATGACTTGGATAAGGTTGTCTCGTTGTCGTACTCGTCCTGCCAGATCTTGACATACGCTTCTTGTTCTTCCACACTCAGCTCATTGAAACCTGACGAGAGCTCGGACTCAAAAATACTTACTCCATCTGGCATAACCGTATCTCCGCCAACATCAATGCTCTCATCGATTTCCATAGTGCTGCCCATAGTTCGACCCAGTTGAAATAGGCAGGGGATCTTGCAGGGCGATCTAGTCTACCGGAGACGTTTAGCGCTAATTTGATTAGCGATGCAGCCATTCTGGACGTTGGTGTCAATATATCGAGAGGTCAACAAAGCCGCATTGCGCAAACGCCCACTCTTTGATACCGTATCAAGAATAGCACAAGGGGCCACGGACAAAGAGGATGGACAATGTATATGCCACGCAAGAATCTCCGCTCATTGTTGTTGTTCTTGACGTCCCGAGGGTCTGTCGAAGGCGTTCACGAGGAGAGCACACCGGATGGTCAGAGGCTGCGTTTCAACTTATTATAGCAGCTTCCTCTTGACCCACGCTATGGCTCCAAGTGTCTCTTCCCGGATCTGTAAAGAGTCAGGATGCAGTGCGTTTCGTACCGACCTTATGTTGGATTTGCCCCGTAGGAGTGTTGCAGTTTGAATTGCATTTCACCACGAGAACACATGCTGTACGGACCATGCAGTGTAGTCAAGTTCATTCCAGGACTGACGAGAGCAGGCCAGAAGTACTCGTTAGACTGCTTGACGCTCCCGAACATGGTATTCATCTGCCGTCAAGGACATCTCTGGCTGGTCAGGTTTGTGTAACATGAACACGCTCCATTCCAACAGACTGTCTGAGGTCGAGCCGTCAGACATGAATGTCTCCGTCGCTTTAATCGATCCATGGACTTCTTTGCTTGATTCTCCATATCGACTGTGCTGTTGGAGCTGCTCACTGACGCCTGTTGCAGGTCTTGAGTTGCCTTGTTGAAGATATCGAGTGTCTACGTGGATGCAAGGTATATGTAGTTCAGCAAAAGTGGAGCTTACGAGCATCACGTGACCACAGGACTGCATCTGCATCATCCTCGACACCACGACCAGAGCAGGTCCCTTGACTTCTCCTCCTCCTCCTTCACCTCCACCACCATCACCACCACTTCCCCCTCGATCATCAACATCCCGCCACCTCCTCTCTTGTTGCCCCCGGAGAGGACTCGTCAAGATGGCGGGCAAACAGGAGTCCCTCTTCCGCTCGCAGGAGATGACGCTGACGCAGCTCTATGTGGCCAACGAGATTGGGCGCGAGGTTGTGTCGGCGCTGGGAGAACTGGGCGTGATGCAGTTCCGCGATGTACGCAAGCGTCGTATTGCTGAGCCGGAGTTGGACTCGTTGTGCTGACCAGAGTCGCGTAGCTCAACCCCGAAACGACTGCCTTTCAGCGCACCTTTACGCAGGAGATCCGCCGGCTGGACAATGTCGAACGACAACTCACCTACTTTCGCTCGCAGATTGAAAAGAACGGCATCGAGATGCGCTCCATCTACGAGTTCAGCAATACCTTCGCCGCGCCATCGGCAGCCGAAATCGACGAACTGGCAGACCGCAGCCAGAGCTTGGAGCAGCGCATACAGAGCCTGAACGAGAGCTATGAGACGTTGAAGAAGCGGGAAAGCGAGCTTACCGAGTGGCGTTGGGTGTTGCGTGAGGCTGGCGGCTTCTTCGATCGCGCTCGTGGACAGACCCAGGAGATTCGACAATCCATTGACTCTTCTGATGATTCCCCATTGCTGTCGGATGTCGAAAACGCCAACGGGAATGCCGAAGGCGGCCAGCAGAGCTTTAGCGTGATGAACATTGGTTTCGTGGCCGGTGTAATCCCTCGCGAGCGCATGGGCGCCTTCGAGCGTATACTCTGGCGTACACTGCGCGGCAATCTTTATATGAACCAGTCGGAGATCCCAGATGCTATATTGGACCCGGAGAAGAACGAGGAGGTGCACAAGAACGTTTTCGTCATCTTTGCGCATGGCAAGGAGATTATCGCGAAGATCAGGAAGATCTCTGAGAGCTTGGGAGCTGACATCTACAATGTGGACGAAAACAGCGAACTGCGCCGTGACCAGATCCACGAGGTCAACAGCCGTCTCCAGGACCTTGGAAACGTCCTGGGAAACACGAAGAGGACTCTTGATGCTGAACTCACGCAAATTGGGCGCTCCCTGGCTGCCTGGATGATTGTCATCAAGAAGGAGAAGAGCGTCTACCAGACCTTGAACACCTTCTCCTACGATCCGGCACGCAAAACATTGGTCGCGGAGGCATGGGCTCCAACATCAAACCTAGGTCTGATCAAGTCCACACTGCAGGATGTCAACGATCGTGCGGGTCACTCAGTGCCCACCATCGTCAACCAGATCAGGACTTCGAAGACGCCTCCAACCTACAACAAGACCAACAAATTCACACTTGGTTTCCAGACTATCATCGATGCCTACGGCACTGCGAAGTACACCGAAGTGAATCCGGGTCTACCGACTATCGTTACGTTCCCTTTCCTGTTCGCTGTCATGTTCGGAGATTTCGGGCATGGAGCTATCATGACTCTGGCCGCTGTCGCCATGATCTACTTCGAGAAGCCACTTCAGCGTGGCAAACAAGACGAGTTGTTCGGCATGGCCTTCTATGGACGATACATCATGCTCATGATGGGAATTTTCTCTATGTACACTGGACTGATTTACTGCGATGCTTTCTCCAAGGAGATCCCGATCTTCAAGAGTATGTGGGAGTGGGACTTCCCGGACAACTACAACTCTACCAAGGGTGGTACTGTTAAGGCGCACCGTGTCGAGGGCTACACATACCCATTCGGCCTCGACTGGAGGTGGCACGATACCGACAACGACCTTCTTTTCAGCAATAGCTACAAGATGAAACTGTCTATTATCATGGGCTGGGCGCACATGACATACTCCCTATGCCTGTCTTACGTCAATGCGCGCCACTTCAAAACGCCCATCGACATTTGGGGCAACTTCATTCCTGGTATGATCTTCTTCCAAGGCATCTTTGGATACTTGGTTCTCACCATCGTCTGGAAATGGGTGGTTGACTGGTACGCCATTGGCCAACAACCGCCAAACCTGCTAAATATGCTCATCTACATGTTCTTGTCGCCTGGTACCGTTGAGGAGCAGCTTTACTCCGGACAAGGTGGAGTCCAGGTCGTGCTGGTACTGCTTGCTGTGGCCATGGTACCGATTATGCTATTCTTGAAGCCCTTTTACCTCCGCTATGAGCACAACAAAGCTCGTGCTCAGGGCTATCGTGGCATCGGCGAGTCCACGGCAATCAGCGCCCTTGACGATCAAGACGAGTCCGGTCACGCAAACGGTGATGCTGCACGTCCCAGCTTTGCAGAAAGTGATCTCGACGGCGCCGTGATCACCCAAGACATCGGTCATGGCGAAGGCCACGAAGAGTTCGAGTTCAGCGAAGTTATGATTCACCAGGTCATCCACACCATCGAGTTCTGCTTGAATTGTGTCTCGCATACAGCCTCCTACCTTCGACTTTGGGCTTTGTCACTTGCCCACCAGCAGCTGTCCATTGTACTATGGTCCATGACGATGAAGAATGCATTTGGCTTCACGGGAGCTGTGGGCGTGATGGTCATCTTCGTCGCATTCGTCTTCTGGTTCGCGCTCACCATTGCGGTGCTGGTCGTCATGGAGGGAACCAGTGCCATGTTACACTCTCTTCGATTGCATTGGGTCGAAGCCATGAGCAAACATTTCATTGGTGAGGGTATACCGTTTGAGCCCTTCAGTTTCAAAGCGATGCTGGACGAGGAATTGACAGAACTGAAGTAATGTTACAGTGCCTAGTTAGATAGCATAGTTGTACGTCTACCACTGAAAGAACTTGTACATTTAGCACTTGTTGTCCTTGTGAAGCCAGGTTGACTGTCCTACTTTGACTCATGTGGCTACATGTCATTGACCATCTTAGTGGCACTAATCAGGCAAGCCACAAAGCGCAAGCAACGCCATCACATGAATGAACTTCTGATTGCCATTTGGCTGTATCGGCGTTCATTGGAATATATGACGTGCTTACATGAGCATAACTCTCCTGGAGTAGAAAAGCGCGTCAATAAGGTATGGAGGTTATTCGGGAAGTCCGTCTGCTCGCAACTCTCACATCCTCAAAACCTCATCGCATAGAGCACGCCGTAGACTGAAAGAGCCCTCCCATAGGGCGTCTGCGATAAGTAGCAAAGAATCATTTCCTACGGAGCGTATCTCTCAAGTCACTACTCGCTCTGTAGGTCGACTCCGACTTCTGGAATCTCTCACTCCAGTCACACTCTTCTTCCGACCAAATCGACTTCGACTCCTCGCCACCACACTAGGAGCTCGTCGTTGTCGTCGTTGTCGTCGTCGTCTCGCATCGTTCCAGTCATCATCATCATCATCATCCTCATCACTGTACTCGTAATCATCATCATCAACAACATCACCATCATGATAATCATCCGGCGCCGGTTCAATCCTGCGCACTTCCCGGTCCTCGCTGAGATCCCTCGCAGGATGATGATGCGCATCATAAGCAATTCTCCTGCCTTCTCGAATAATCACCTCCCGTTCATCCCAGTCGCTCTCGCGGTCATCCTCTTCTTCTTCTTCTTCTCTCCGACAGCGCTTTTCGTACTCTTCCTCATCGCGGCGGCGCTTCGCTTTAGCCTTTTCGAACGCGCGCCGCTTCTCATCACGATAATGCTCTTTTTCGTGCGCTTCGTGCTTATCTTTGACCCAGGTGCTGAAGCACGTCGCTACAATTTGTACTAAGACGACTCCGAGACCGAGCTTGATGAAGGTGCTCGTGCTGCTGCTGCTGCCGCCGCCTTGTGGTTCGGGGCGAGGCGGAGAGGCGGGGCGTCTGCGGCGACGTGGTCGTCTGGGACGTTCTGAGGGCGATGAGCGGCGCCTGCGGTGGTGTCTGCTGCTGCGAGAGTATAGCGTTGAGTCGTCGTCGCTCGAGTCGCCGTCGCGGTACGCCATGTTGATTGACCCAGGTACAGTAAGTAGTAAGGTATGTAGTTCTGGTGTCGTCAGTGACGGTAGAGTAATGGCATCGGGTAGAATAAAGACACGGTATAGGTAGGCAGAATTGTAGGAGTCTACGGAGAGTAGGTAGTGCTAATGGTACATGAGATAGCCCGAAACTACACATGACATGTGCATTATATCCGTGCTACCTTGGCCACCCGCAAGCGGGTGCTGCACTGCTCAACGATAATCACGTGTTAATGATAAAACCTATACTATATACATAAACATATCAATTACTACGCGTTTTCTCGTGCACCCTACGCTCTGTATACTGTTACACGCTCTCAGTTATGTTAGAATATAAAGAAGAAGAGGATCGCATCGTAGAAGCGATAGAATTTATAGCTAATAGCGATGTGTACGTTCT
>AWYF02002808.1:0-13483 GCA_000504405.2 Mycosphaerella sp. Ston1
CTAGCTTTACTTAGCATTGTAGTATATTACTAGCGCGCGACGTTCGCTAAGTTACGTATAATAGCGAATTAAGAAGAAGGTTCCAGAGCTACGAGCACGTAACCTTACGGTCCGCATACTTAAGCACAGCTCGACAGGGACTTTATTTGTGTCACGGCGCGGCGACTGTACTGTAGTCAGTGTAGTGTGCGTACGGTTGGGTCGAGGCCTCGATCGAGCGAGGGAGAGTGACTCCTGGATCGCGGTCTCCGGAGGTGTTTCAAGCCTTCAAGGGCTGCGCGACTGAGGCAATTCCTGGGATGGGATACCATGTTTGGTCGGAGACTCGGAGGAACCAACATGGACGCTCTGCACGTGCAAGCTAAAATCGGTTCTAGCGCTTGAAAGGCTTTGTTTCGATTCACCTTCGCCTTCCTCTCCTCCTCTTCTTGCTCCTCTTCCTCCTCTCCGCAACGACATCAGCTCGTTTACCACAGCACACTCCCAATTTCCACCACCATCCGGAAATACGCACACAATCGCCTATCTGGAGGTCGCACACATGCGCCATTTTTGACTGACCGATTCGGAACACAAACCCCACGCCTCCTCTCTTTCGCTAATTCTGGCTTTACGTGAGGCAATTTCTGCCTCTCCGGACTACGATACGTCACGGCGCGACAGCGAATCCACATCAAACACCTTCAAGTTGGCGGGGAATCAAGGAGCCCAGTTCTTCCAGATTCGACCTCTCCTCGGACCACTCTGGTTCGTTGGGGGCGACATTAAGCAACCTCCATAACTCGGCCGGACAGAGGTCAATATAGATTGCGACACAGCGCGATCACCACGCAAGCATACATTAGAACCGATGGGATAATCGAAAGCCTGAGGGAAGGCGTGTGCGGGTCCAGGGACGACCTGGCTCACAACTGGGAAACGAGAGTTGTCCGTTGAAAGGACAGGAAGCAGTACCATCGAGGAGGTACAGGAGCAGCAGTCATATATTGAATTACTGTGTTACAAAATCAGGAGAGACCAGCAAGATGAACTACCCACGGTCCGAAAAATCGCAGACGCGATACAGCACGCCCGAGCCGGACTTGGACGACCACAGGAATCAGCCAGAGAGCCTTCCGCCCGCGCCTGCTACGGAGAACTACTTTCAAGGACGGCGCGGTACCTTGGCAAGCATTGTCGACCACGAGCGCCCAATCATTCCCAGGGTAGTTGTACCAATTGAGGCGCATGGATCGATTGCACGAGACTTCGAAAACGCCATTGTGGACGACGAAAAGAGTATTAAAAGCAACGGGACCAAGAAGTCGGCCAATGCCCGCTCTCCAGACGAAGACTGGCACCGCGAGCGACGCATGCACCATGAGAGACGAGGTACTGCAAGTCCTGTTCCAGCAAGACGTGCTATGTTCAGACGGCCCAACAACGAAGGCGATGCTGATTCTATCCGCTCGCATGCCTCGGATGGCTCCACGTCGCCACCAAATTCCGTGGACGCATTTGCGCCGCCGTTGAGGCGCGGTCGGGCTGGCACCATGAATAGTCGGGCACCCTCTACAGCAGCGTCTCTGCACCGGACCGTCTCAAATTCCACTCATCCAAGACGACGGCCGACTTTTGGCGAAGAGGATGGGCCAGGGCGAATGAAGTCCGATGTTGCTTCTCATCGCAGCTCTGCGATCGAAGATGTATGCTTTCCACCCGAGGATCCACCAAATACATACACGATTGACTTTGAGGATCTCGAAGAGTTCGTGGCGGAAACTCACACCAAGACTCCCGTGGCGCATCCATTTATGCCACAGTTTGCAAAGACAGCATCGTCGAAGCAAGTGTTCGGCGATCAACGCAGTGGCGCCCAGCCAACCAATTTCTTCGGACTTGGCACTGGCGCCGCTGATGACAACGAAAAGACAGAGGAAGATATGGCTGCATCTAGTGAGGAAGAGACTGGTGATGGTGGTCTTCGTCGGAATGCAAGCACCATTGATCTTCCTCTCAACCGCTGGACGTTCTTCTCATCCGAGATTGATGAGACGATCCATGCACCAGAGCTGGGCGGTCTCCTCATGCCCGGCGAGACGTTCCGCGATATCTTCGAGCTTGGTCCAGAGGGTGGTGTCTGGTGGCTCGACATGCTCAACCCATCCGAAGAAGAGATCTTCGCGATCTGTAGTGCCTTCCGTGTGCATCCCTTGACCCGTGAGGACATCACAACACAAGAGACACGCGAGAAAGTGGAGCTCTTCAAGACCTATTACTTCTTATGCTTTAGGTCATGCTACATGGTCGACCCGAAGCACGAAGACTATCTGGAGCCGATCAACATCTATGCTGTTGTGTTCCGCGAAGGCCTGCTGACGTTCTCCTTTTGCCCAAACAACCATGCTGCAACTGTGCGAAAGCGTATCGGACGTCTTCGTGATTACGTCAATCTGTCTGCCGACTGGATCTGTTACGCCCTGATTGATGAAATTGTCGACTCCTTTGCACCCGTGCTTCGTGAGCTTGAACAAGAAACCGACACTATCGAAGACTCTGTCTTTACTGCACGCTTTGAAGATTCCCGTGCCATGCTTCAAGGGATTGGCGAGTGTCGCAAGCGCATCATGGCTCTGACTCGTCTTCTCGGCGGCAAAGCAGACGTCATCAAGTCCTTCGCGAAGAAATGCAACGAATCTTACGCCGTTGCTCCACGCGGAGATGTTGGACTGTACCTGTCTGACGTCCAAGACCATATCGTCACCATGATGTCCAACCTGGGGCATTTTGAAAAGATGCTCAGCAGAAGCCACACCAACCATTTGACGCAAATCACGCTGCAGCATACCGAGCAAGGCTCCCGCGCCAACGAACTTCTCGGCAAGATTACAGTGCTGGCTTCGATTTTAGTGCCGATGAATTTGGTTGCCGGTCTCTTCGGTATGAACGTAACTGTGCCTGGTAGTTCGGCTTCTCACCCTGGGCTCGGATGGTGGTTTGGTATTGTCGGTGTTGTGTTTGGACTTGCCATTACTTGTCTGATTCTTGCAAAGAGATTCAAGTACATCTGAATCACGGTTTGTGGACAGGCCATGCTGAGTAATGTATGTATGGATGGTGTTTTTGTCGCCGGGCATTGCTTGTTACGAATGGGGTTGGGATCAGTTAAGAAGTCGCCGACGGTAAATAGAGGACAGTCTCCGATACACAGCTACACTCGTTTATACACCTGATACTCCATCCTCGCACCGTTCGTACTTGTCTGTTTCGATACCCCTCGCCGACGTCGGTTGTATGTGCGGCTGTAGTCCGGGAATAAGGCGAAGCTTTCTCGTCGATCTGGGGCAAGCTCTGGGATGAACCACAGGTGCCTACATGTATACAGTATCCTTCTTTGGATCTCCTTCCACCTTCTTCACTGATCAAACAAATCCCGATACCATGGCTGCTACCACAAAGTCACTGCGAGTCCAATGGCTTCGCCAAATGACTCTGCAAGCACGATTGCAAACCCGTCACAATTCTTCATTCGCCCACCTCCAACAAGAACTGCCCCAGCGAGCCATCCAGCCCACATTCGAAGATCTGTCACCACAATCCAGCTACAGACTCGACATGACTTTAGCCGACTTCCTGCCCCAAATGAACCCACCTCCAGCCCTCCCGCCCACGAACCCTGCCAAAGAACTCCCTATCCCACACCACCTCCTCTACTTCGAGCCCAGCAAGCGCCAAAGCGACATGCTCCCCGACGGCACCAACCCCGACCAATCCCCAGGCCCACCTTTCGAACGTAGAATGTGGGCAGGAGGCCGCGTCCTCTACAACAAAAACAACCCCCTACTCCTCGACGGCAGTCGAGGCGTATGTCAAGAATTCATCCGCCGCGTCGACATCAAAGGGCAACCCGGCAGCGAAGACGAAAAAGTCTTTGTCGCTATCGAACGCCGTCTGGCAAAAGCTTCTCCCGATGAAATCCGCCGTCTGGCTCAACTCGGTGGCATGGATTCCCAAGCGCGAGCTCAAGCTCAAGAGGATCTTCAGCATCGTGTCCGACAACGTTTGTGGAGAGATTCGGAAGAAGATTTTGGCGAGGCTTCGATTTTGGAAACGAGGAATATTGTTTTTTTGAAGGGGAGAAGAAAAACAACGACAACAAGAAAAGACAGTTCGGAACAGGCGAAGAGTAGTGCTGCTGCTGCTGTCAAAGCTCCGACGGGAAAGATTCTCAAGCCGGAACAAACTCCCGATTACGAGCATACCATCCTCCCCGATCCGAAGCTGTTATTCCGCTTCTCCGCGCTGACATTTAACGCGCATGCGATCCACTTGGATCCCCAGTATAGTCGCGACATCGAAGGACATAGGAATTTGCTGTTCCACGGGCCGTTGAGTTTTACCTTGATGATGACTTTGTTACAGCAGAGATTGGCCCAGGAGGGAAATCTTGAGGTGATTAAGAGTGTCGAGTATAGAAATCTTGCGCCGTTGTATTGTGGCGAGAAGGTCAAGTTTGCGGGAACTAAGATTGGGGATAAAAAATGGGAGGTTTGGGCCGAGACGCCTGAAGGAGGTCTTGCGGTGAAAGGAAAGGTTGTGACAGAGGAGAGGTGAAGGGCGGGAGGATCATGAGGAGGACTTGGATGATGGTGTTGGAGTGAGGGAGTGAGTCAGTGAGTGGGTGCTTGATGAAGGAATGAGAATGTGTATAGCGTGCCACCAAACGTGAACAAAACAGAACCGAGAGGAGAACAGAACCATCAGTCATGTGTAGAAGAGTATGTAGTAGCAAGAGCTACTTTGTCATCGAATCTTTGCTATATGCTATACCAGATGTCCTGCCATGATCGCTCTCTCAAAACCTCTTCTCTATGCAATGCTCAGAACGCTAGACAGACATATTATTACGAGTAGCCCTCCGATCACCTACAAGGAAAAGGAAAACAGCCACGTCTTGCAAGCAATGCAATTTACACAAAAACCTCTCTTATCCCAAGTTTGTCCTTGGGTACGAAATTAAAAGCAGTACTCACAACAGCAAGGACAGAACTGACGATGATAATGGTCCAGTCTACTGCTTTCTGCCTCTGGCTCAGTTCCCGCCCAAACAGCTTTAAATGAAAAGCGCAAGGCAAGATCAAACAGATCGTGAAGCAAGCCACTGCACCCAACAAGCTCATGATCGTATCAAACTCCGGAACCAGGATGGCCAAGAGGACAAAGGCTATAATACACGCAACTCTGACCACAATCTTCAGGATTCCTCGAGTCAGGCCAGAGCAGCCGTGTGTGGCTTGTCCATCTCCCATATTGCGAGCATCCAAGCCCAGAAATAATTCCAGAGTGCTGACGATTGGTCGGGCATTCAGCGGCACTTTTGTCAGGGGAATGATGGCGACGCAGACGACGATGAAGACCGAGAGGAAGGCTGGGTAGCCTTTGAGTTGTAGAATGTTGCGTGTGACTTCGTCTTTGACTCCGTCGCCAAACATGAGGAGCCCGACAACTGCCATTAGGAGATCCAGGTTGAAGACGGCGACGTATGTGATATTCACTCCTCTGCGGTACTTATATGGATGTCGCATGTCTCGATAGATGTTGGGGAACACGCTATGACCACCCCAAGGAGACATGAGGATTCCCATGGCAATGGGGAAGCTACCCCAATTGTCTGGGAAGAGATGAGTCTTGGCTGGTTGACGAAGAGAGCCCGGGGTTGTCGGTTTGATAAGCCCGTCAATGATGACTGCGAGAACGATGCCGAAGCACGATAGGATCCCCAGGATGCTGGTAAACGATAGAAGCCGAAGGGGCATGAAGGATAGTGGAATGAGGATCACGCCGCAGACAATTTTCCACTCCAGCAGTCCCCAGCCCGGTATCAAGGCATCCAAAGAGTCCGCGAAGAGAACAACGAGCGCCACGCAGGCTGCAACTAGTTCCAAGGAGAAGAGAATCGATGTTCCGATTCGTGCCCATGGTCCGAACGACACAAAGGCGAGGTCCGCAAAGGTGATGAGGCTGTTGTCCACATCGGCGCATTTGGCAAGAAGTTTGGCAGTGTAGCAGGTCGAGGCTCCTGCAAAGGTGAAGAAGATGAGTCCTGGCACCCATCCAGCATAGTTCATTGCTAGCGGCAGAGCAAGCAGTCCAACCCCAATAAGCACATTCACACTATTGAATATAGTCTGAGGGAGCGTCGATTGGCCCACAATGACCTGTATGACTTTACCGTCGTCCTCTTGCACTTTCTTCACCATCAATGGCTCCCGTTCGCTATCAGGCATCCTCATGGTGCCTCGCAGCTGTTGCTGGCGGAAGAGCCGTCCTGCATGTTGCATAGAAGATTCATTGACGCGCGAGGAGAGCGATCCCCAGGTGCTACCGTAGCTGCCTCCGAATGGTGAGGCCAATTGGGGTTCAATCATGAAAATACTATCATCTGCAGGCGTTCGTGATGTGATCTTTTGCAACAAGGGCTGGTCCTCTGCGGCCGTGGTAGCGGAAACCCCAGTATGTCTGGACACACTTCGATTCAACTCTGTCCTGGGCGTCCTGTCGTCCGCCCGCTCCTCGGCATCAATAGCATCGTTCACTGCTCCTCTATTCTGCGCCTCCAGCTGTTGTCTTAGCAAGGAGCGGTGCTGCGTCGCTGTCGGCGTCGACACAGACTCTTCTTCGTCGTCGTCGTCATCATCGTCGTCGTCGTCGTCGTAGTCGTCATCGTCGGCGGCATATACAAAGCTCTGTCGCACGGGTGTGACTTCGTGAAAGCCCACTGCTCGTTGGAAGGATCGGGTGAAGCTAGAATAAGGTAGGTAGCATATTAGATGTCTAATCCTTCACCGCTCACATGACGGCGTCGCTCTTACTTCTGAAGACTGTTGACACCGCCGGCGCGGGTGATGGAGTCGATGGCGAGACCCATGGAAGATCTCCGGCGGCGCACATGCTGTCCATCGCTGTCGTATGCAGAGGGAGCATGCGTGTGACTGCCATTCGAGGGGGCGTGGTGGTGTTGCTCTGATGTCGCATCGAATTGCACTCTGCTTGAGTCGGAGCCGGCGCGGCCCCGCTCATATGCGGTCCAGGAAGAGGGCAGGTGCCCTCTCTGCGCAGGCATGGTCAACGAGGTGGGATGGCAATGTCTGCACACTGCCCGCGGTCGTGCTGCGCGTCTTCACGAGGGAAGCGCTGGTAAGGAAGGGGAGATGTTTCAAAGTCGCGAGCTGTGGGAGACGCTGTTGAAGCTCTCGGGGAGACGATCTCGACGGGAAAGCCTGACGAGGCAGCGCCAGGTAGTTCTAGAGGTAGAGGTAGTGGCAGAGGCACAAGCAGAAACAAGGGGAAAAGTGAATTTTTCTTCTGGAGCTGGAAGTTCTATAGAACTAGGCCCATCAATCAAGCAATAGTGGAGTGGGTTTGTGGGTGTAGATTAGATTAGTCGTCGCAGTCGAGCACGGCGACATCTCTTATCCGGAGATGGAACCTACCTATTTGACACAGAATCAGTAGAACTAGTAGACTAGTAGTAATGTCGCAGGCAGTACTCCGTAGATTCACCTCGCCGGCTTCCAGCGACGAGGGAGAGAGTCAGGCCAGTGCATGTCGTATTGGAACTCTATCTGGGCAATCTGGGCGTGAGGATGGTCAGGAAAGCGGTGTATTCTGGAAAGTACTCGTTACAGGTACCGACGATGTACTGTTACGCTGTCCTTGATACAGTAGTAGTAGAGCTCCTTGTATGTACATACTCTGTAGCTGTATTCTAGCCTGTCGTCGATGCGATGTGAATTCACCGCCTAACGCCCAATTCTAGTTCAAGTATGTGATGAGATAGACTCGGTAGATGTGGTCATCTGCAAGGGGGCACGATGCATCGAGCGGTGCTGTGCCGACTGGGTGAATTCGTGAATTCGTGATCAATACGGAGATGCACGCGTGAGCACATCGGTCGGCGGCAGTACGGCAGTACAGAGTAAACACCTTGTATACCTGAAGGTACATGTAGTCTATACCTGAGTCCTGAGAGAGTCTATACAGTATGGAGTGGACGGGTCACGTGCGGTCCACATCACAGGCTCACCCACCACACAGTCCCACCACGGAATTTCGAGACGTCAATGACGCAAATCCAGTTCCATACCGTCAAAACTACAACAGTAGTACAGTCTCCCTACACGTGTACACCTTTATTACTTTTTACCCCCCCGGCCGGGCTATAATCTACTGGTCTGGTGTGGTGTGGTCTGGTCTAGCAGTCGGAGCGTGAATATTCGAATCTCTCAGGTCAGTCGTCCACTCTCGCTCGCGCTCTTCCCAGGAGCTGTTTGCCTGCCCGTCTGCCGCAGAGAAGGAGGACGAGGGAAAGGCTGGAGAGGACTCAGAGGAGCTGCTCCTGCCCGCATCAGAACTAGAACGAGAACTACCGCGGAACTCTCCGCACGCCTTTCGATTTTCCTCAACTCTCTCTAGCTGTCCTCTCCAGCTGCACCGCACCCCACCCCCACCACCACCACCACCGCCGCCACTGACACTCACCACAGGAGCGACTCTCTTGTGCGCACCTCTCACGCCATGTCGTCCGAACCCAAGGCCGGCGAGGCCGAGAAGAACATCGAGATGTGGAAGGTCAAGAAGCTGATCAAACGCCTGGAACAAGCACGCGGGAACGGCACAAGCATGATCAGCCTGATTATCCCGCCCAAGGATCAGGTCTCGCGAGCCGCAAAGATGTTGGCGGAAGAATTTGGTACTGCCAGCAACATCAAGTCGCGCGTCAATCGACTGTCCGTCCTTTCTGCCATCACATCGACGCAGCAGCGCCTGAAGCTGTATTCGAAGGTGCCACCGAACGGGCTGGTCGTCTACTGTGGCGAAATTATCACGAGCGAGGGAAAGGAGCGCAAGATCAATATCGACTTTGAGCCTTTCAAGCCGATCAACACGTCCTTGTATCTGTGTGACAACAAATTCCACACGGAAGCGTTGAGCGAGTTGCTGGAATCCGATCAGAAGTTCGGTTTCATCATCATGGACGGAAACGGAGCACTCTTTGGAACACTTGCTGGCAACACAAGGGATATTGTGCACAAGTTCTCGGTCGATTTACCGAAGAAGCACGGTCGCGGAGGACAGTCTGCACTGCGTTTCGCGCGATTGCGTGAGGAGAAGCGTCACAACTATGTTCGCAAGGTTGCCGAATTGGCTGTGCAGAATTTCATCACCAACGACAAGGTCAACGTTGCTGGCATCGTTCTTGCTGGTTCTGCCGACTTCAAGAATGACTTGAATCAGTCCGATCTTTTCGACGGACGTCTCCAAACCAAGGTCATCAAGGTTGTCGATGTTTCGTATGGTGGTGAAAACGGGTTCAATCAAGCCATCGAGCTCGCTGCAGATACTCTTTCCAACGTCAAATTCATCCAGGAAAAGAAGCTAATCAACGCATACTTTGACCAAATCAGTCAAGATACTGGCAAGGTCTGCTACGGTATCGGCGATACTCTCAAGGCTCTGGAAGCAGGTGCAGCTGAGACCTTGATTGTCTTTGAAAACTTGGAGATGACACGCTGGACACTCAAGAGCAGCGAAGGCGCCGAGGTCATTTTGCACACTAGCAAGGAACAGGAAAAGGACCGAAGCAACTTCATGGACAAGGACACTGGCCAAGAAATGGAAGTCGTGGATCAAATGCCTTTCCTAGAGTGGCTGGCTGAAAAGTACCGTGACTTTGGTGCTCAGCTCGAGTTTGTCTCGGACCGCTCTTCGGAAGGTAACCAGTTCGTCCGTGGATTCGGTGGAATCGGAGCCATTTTGCGATATGCGCTCAACTTTGAGCAACTCAATGCCGATGAGGATGAAGACGAGTTCTACGATGATTGACCCATTGAAGACCTCGCAGCGGGCGAGGCGTCACGAACTACTATGGCCGAGCCGAGTGGCGGGGCGTCCGCCGAGCAGCCAGAGGCGGCTGCAACTGCTACTGCTCCAGCAGTTACCAAAGGAGCAGACCCCAAACCATCCTTCGCAAAGAAGGTGCTAGCCAAGCAGGCCGCCACCGCGAACAAGAATCACGGGCACCGACCACAGGTGAGTGCTTTTTGTATGATGTGAAGAAGGTGTCGCTGACTTTCTTAGAACTCCACGCCACTGCGTTCGAGCATAACAGCTTAGAGCCAAGTCAAGCTGTGGGAGAAGAAGACGTCGGTCTTGGATGTAGCTTTCCCAGCGCTCTCCATAAGAGGTAAAAGAAGAGGTGGTAGCAATGTCAAGAAGAGTATCACCAGAAAGGTAGCTCCTGGGTCCGCTTTGGCGATAGCTATAGAATGTCAACTTGCGAGTCTTTAGTCTGTTCAACTCAATACAGTCTTTTCCTCGAAGCCGTCCAGTAGATGGACCTATTCTTCTCTTCCATTAATTTGCACTCGCTGGTGCCACTGAAGACGTCACTGCTGGGTCTTGCCATGAAGATGCACTGCAACGGCCTGACAAGATCGAGGACATAGAAGACTGGAACGCCTCACTCTTCTGTTCATGTATGTTTTGCGATGTTCTGCTTTGCTCAATACCTTATGAAAGCAACAACATGCTTACTGCTCCCAAGATTGGCCGAATATCAGACTTCATAGGACGGAGACTGGTGACTCGGAGTCGATCTGAGTGCGCTTTGGCGAAATTCTGCCAATTAGGCGGACGAAAGCACCTCAGAACAACTAAAGTACGTACGTACAGCGGCCTAGCAGAAAACAATGCGTCTCTCGCTACCTAAGGTAGGTGCCGCAGGTATGGTATGGTCAGCGGTCTGATCCTCACACGCAGTCTACCACCACGTCTCGCCATGCATGTAGCATGTCCATTCGTCGTGTTCAATTCAGTCCAACCATCCCAACCATCGTCCCTTCCATTCCTGGTCCCGCCACTTCCAATTTTCTGGACCACCATACTCCCCTCAGAAGTAATCGAAGTAATCGAACTCTTCGCCGTCCTTCGCATCGGCACTTCCAGGCAAAATAAAAGCAGGGCCATACGCCAACTGCCTCTTGACGCAAGGAACGCGATCCTCTCTACAGCCCTCACAAGCAACCCATCTGCCGCGGTCGAAAGTCGCCTTCACCGGCATCACCGTAGTATACACACAGCAAAGGCAGTTCGTTTTCGCCCACCGCGTGAATCGGTGTTCTCGGTCTTGGAAGCCACTCGTGGTCGAAGCTACAGTGTCCCAGAGTGCTTTGAATCGGCCGATTTGTGCTGGGCTGAGCTGGCTGCTGCTCATGGGGACGATGTTGGCGAATAGGACTGGGCTGCCGTCCTCTTCGTAGAGGTCGCCGGAGCGAAGGCAGTATGTGACTTGCATGGCGTGCTGCGCGTCGCGCGGCATGGATTTGAGTGATGGGAGACCGAGCAAGCTTGTGATGCCTGGATTGGAGTTAGTGCAGGGCAGAGGGATGGATCTTGTTGCAGGATGTAGCTCTTACCGATCTCATCGTCCTCATCTGGCGGTGAGAGGAGAAGGGGACTCAAGTCGCCATGCGCTGGCTCACCCTCATCTGCACCACTCGCCACCGCATCCTCAGTGACAATGCTGTGTACGAGCTGCAGTCTGCGCCGGAAGTCCTGAAGCATGCGACGCGTCTCCTCAAGTACTTGGTTGAGTTTTTTGTTGTCTTCGCGCTGTTGGTGCAAGTCTCTTTTCAGCGCGTCGACCTGCTCCTGGAAGAAATCTGCGACGCTGTCCACCAATGCCTCAGCGGCACCACTGACGATTGCACTTTCGTCAAGCGTGCTATCCATGGTGTGATCTTGTTGAGCTTGAACTTGCGTGAGAAAGTGACGGCGCAATTCGTCAAGCGTGCTAGCCATGGTGTGATCTTGTTGAGCTTGAATTTGCGTGAGAAAGTGACGGCGCAAAGTGGTTGTTTTGTGGCGGAAGTTCAAATGGGGGAGTTTGCGGAAGTAAAGCAGAAAAAGACGCACGGCGCGAGAAAGCTGCCAGTGAATCATCGGACAACCGAGCACGAGGCGACGAGCATTACAAGCAGGTGAAATTTGAAATTCAGCAACGACAGACTCGAAGTCTTACTTCACAAGGCAAGCCCTGCAGCATGTACTGTACTTAGAAGAAGTCGCAAAGCAGCTTCATCTTCACCACCTTTGGACGGTCACTGCTCGTAGTGTTCCCATCGTCGAAGACCCGGACGTTGACAAGCGAGCCACTGCCTGCGTAGCTTGGAACGAATTGGGACCCCGTGGCCTCCACGCCAGTATCGAAGAACCAGACCGGCTGACAAGAGATTTTGGCAGCGTCCACCTGAGCGTGTATTAGCACTCGATCACAAGAAGAGCTACTACTGCAGTACTTACTCCATAACCTGCGATCAGCTCCACCCTGATGATGTCGGTGCCCCTGATCTTGAGCCCTGCTATGTCGCCGAAGGGAGCGACGACGACCTTTCTGCTGCCATCGGTGTTGAGTGAGACGATCAGAAGTGACTTGACTGCATCTCGAGTAGGATGGAGTAGTCCATAGCTGCAGATCAAGCCGACAGATTGGACGTAGCCAAGGCCGGCGGGAGGAGCATTGGGTTGAGCCTTTTCAGCAGTGAAAGAGACTCCGGGGATAATCTTGCCGCTCGAGTAAAACCAGGTCGAGTAGCAGGTAACTGGAGCAGCTTTGCAGTCCTGCTAGTCCATTAGTGAGGCGCGCAACTCAAGGCGCTGGATCGTAACATACTGGATCTGCTACAATTTCGACGCTTATGATCTTCTCACCGTGGAGCTCGGCGTACTGGTCTTCCTGGAAAGCTTTCACGACTTCGGCGCCGGTCGAGGTAATGGCTCTAATCATGACCGAGTCATCGTTGCAGGGACTGTCTGGTATACCTATCACGGCGGCAGCGGCGGCAGCAGCGAAGAACGCGGCAAGAGTAGCGATGTTCATGTTGGTCCTCGTTGTAAGCTCTAGTACGAAAGAGTAGGTAGGTCTTTGTATGTTCTCGAGTTTGTAGTAATGAAACTAAGACAAGAAGCAAATATCCCTTTATACTCAACTGTACAGGTAGTAAATACGCACCTCTCATGTGACATCAATCGCTCAACTCATGCCTTTACTTATTGTCCTCAGATCCGTTTCTGCAAAGTGAAGACGAGCTTCTGCAGGCTCGTACGAAGGACTGCTACCGCTGGAGGACTCAGGCGATGCAATTCACCCAAGGTTACCGATTATTGAGATCACGCGGTTATGTAGACCGATCTCCTTTGAAAGCAACACGAGGACTAATCAACTAGGAGTGCTGAGGACCGCGCGCGTTCCTAGACTGGCAGCTTAGTGCCTGTATGCCTGAAATTCAAAGTGCCTTACCAACTCAGCCAAAGTGGTTGCTAAGGTATAAAATAAGGTATATAGGGTTAGTGCAATCCTGCTTAGTAAGAACAGTCAAACTGACAGTCGGGGATGCCCAGGGGTTTCCGGCTCAATTGAGGGGCCTTCTACTAAGGGTACGGT
>AWYF02002819.1:0-20232 GCA_000504405.2 Mycosphaerella sp. Ston1
ATAAGCACTAAGGCAGTATACTATACCGATACTACTAGTATATTTCTACTACCTGTACAATATTACATAATGCTGGATAGTAGATAAAACGAGTATAGTTACTATCGTATACTGGATACTACCCCCTCTACGCTAAATATGCTTAGGATCCACTTTTGAGTTGTTGCAGACAGGGTACTAAAAATCCGCCGTACACCAGGCCTGTACACTGTAGGACTGACTGACTACCTTGCAGTAGAACCACTTACAGTAGAACAGTAGAGAACTACCGTACAGTAGAACAGGAGAACTACCGTACAGTAGAAGTAGAACTACCGTACAGGAGAAGTAGAACTACAACGTAGGCGTTGGTTCCCCGTCTCCGTGACCCCACAGATCCGGATGGGCATAGTTCTAGTCGATAGTGTGCCGGGGAAGCCTCAACATATGAAGCAGTCGTCGAGGCTCGCTTAGGCCTTATCAATATTCTATGCTATGGACGTCGTTCTACACTTGAACTAGAACCAGAACTAAGGTACTGTACTGTACAGTACCTGCCTACTTCTAAACAATGGCCGCTCCGGGCGGGATGTGCCACCCGCGTCACCACGAGGCATTCTAGCTCTCTTCTACCTAGTGCCAGTCACGAGAACGACGGTTGACGTACTACTGTACTGTCCCTTACTACTCACCCGCCCGCTCTCGACTGATCGTCGTCTTGCGACAGTAGTGGTCCCGACCATCAGTCAACCAATCTAGCCTTCGACAGAGCCACCCTACGCAGCAGCGAGCATGCCCGGTCACCGCCTCCGAATCGACGGGTCTTCGTTCCGTGATGCTCACAACCGCGAAATTACCCTCCACGGCATCAACATCGCTGCCGACACGAAACTCCCCGCCTCCCCCGACTTGCCCTCCCACGTGCGCGACCAGTTCTTCCACGGTGACGACGTCTCATTCGTCGACCGCCCGTTTGCCCTGTCAGAAGCACATACTCACTTCTCGCGCCTCAGACGATGGGGCTTCAACACCATCCGCTACATCTTCACCTGGGAAGCGCTGGAGCATGCCGGTCCGGGCAAGTACGACGAGGACTTCATACAGCACACCATCAGCGTGCTGCGAGTAGCAAAAGAGTATGGCTTCTACGTGTTCATGGATCCCCACCAGGACGTGTGGTCGAGATTCACAGGAGGATCGGGAGCTCCCATGTGGACAGTCTATGCCTGTGGTCTTGACCCGGAGAAGCTCAAAGTAGGCGAGGCGAGCATCGTGCAGAATACTTGGGATGATCCCATCACATTTCCCAAGATGACTTGGGCAACAAACTACTCCCGGCTCGCTGTTCAGACCATCTTCACCTTGTTCTTCAGTGGCAAAGACTTCGCGCCCAAATGTGTGATTGATGGTGTGAACATTCAGGACTACCTTCAGGATCACTTTGTTGGGGCTTGCAAGCACTTGGCGCAGAGAATACGAGAAGCAGGTGATTTGGAGGGCGAAGTCGTCATTGGGTATGAGACGGTCAATGAGCCAAATAAGGGCTATTTCGGACATCCGAACTTGATGACGATACCGGAAGATCAGAAGTTGAGGAAACATACGACGCCTACAGGATTCCAGGCCATGCTGACAGGGGCTGGAAGGGCTGTCGAGGTGGAGCTCTGGGACTTTGGCGGATTTGGTCCCCACAAAGTTGGCACACAGTTGGTTGACCCAAAGGGCACATCGGCTTGGTTAGATCCAAAGAGCTGGGACGACTCGAAATATGGCTGGAGTCGGAGTCCTGAGTGGAAGCTGGGAGAGTGCATCTGGGCACAGCACGGGGTCTGGGACACAAAGACAGACGAGCTGTTGAATGCAACATATTTCTCAAAACACCCAAAGACTGGCAAGGCACTCGACCAACACTACTGGACGAACCACGACTTTATGGACTTCTACAAGCGATATCACAAGGCGATTCGAGAAGTCTGGCGCGAAGCGTTCCTTCTCATGCAGCCCGCACCTTTCGAGATACCACCTGAGATCAAAGGCACGCCTGAAGGCGATGACTCGAACATGATCTTTGCATCGCACTTCTATGACGGCATCACTCTCATTACGAAGAAATGGAATCGTTGGTGGAACATCGACGTGCTCGGGGTCCTCCGAGGGAGATATAGCTCACCAGCATTTGCCATACGGATAGGCGAGAGTGCCATCCGGAATTGCTTCAAAAGTCAGCTGACTGAGGTGCGAACCGAAGGCATACAGAACATGGGGATCCACCCTTGCCTATATACTGAGATTGGTATACCTTACGACATGGATGATCAGTATGCTTACGAGACTGGCGATTACAGCAGCCAGGTTGCGGCTATTGACGCGAACATGTTTGCCGTAGAAGGCAGCGGAGCACAAGGTATGACGTGGTGGTGTTATGCCGTGAACAATAACCATTACTGGGGTGACCAATGGAACGGAGAAGACCTTTCCATATATAGCGCCGACGACAAACCCCTTCCTGGACCGGAATATATACACGAAAACAACAGCAAGTTATCGCTTGATCGGAACAGCCCTAGCTATAGTGAGAGTGCCTCATCAGAACGATCTCCCGAGACACCGAACAGCATCATGAAGACGTTATCGGTAGATAACATGGAGCCAGGATCCAGAGGCGCACAGGGCCAACAAGGCTATCGAGCAGCGGAAGCCTATGTCCGTCCCGTACCCGTCGCAGTCCATGGCACAATCGATGCTTATGGCTTCGATCTCAAGAACTGCACATTCACTCTAGATATTACGTCTCCCTCGTCGACACCAACCGATTACCCGACCGAAGTCTTTCTTCCCGAGTTCCACTTTCCGCAAGGCAGTCCCGCGCGAACTACCGTTGAGACGAGTGGCGGGAAGTGGGAGATCAGGATTGTCGAGGACGTGGATGGTGCCAGGCAACAGGTTTTCAAATGGTGGCATGGCGAAGGCGAACAGAAGCTGAAAGTTATGGGCGTGAAGAGGGCTCGAGGCAAGATTGAGGGTGTCACGAAGGATGCACCAGAAGATTCTTACTTGCAAGCATACTGGGAAATGGGCAAGAGCTGTAGTGTAATGTGAAAAGGGGCAAGGAGGCAACTCGCATGCCACTCACTATTGTGAACAATCAGTCACCCAGAGTGGCGAAGGCCAGCCAGTATTGACGACGTATTATGATGACGCCCCAATACCTACGCGCTATGCTGTGAATACTGCCTGCTTGCAAATTGCACAGTATATATCCATTCCTTCTTCCTCATATCCTCCACACCTCAGTAGCACATTGCAATTGACACCGTCTGAACACAAGCCCAAACCCTCACCCACATCAATCTATCAATCAGCTCAATCAATCAATCAATCATGCCCGGAAACGACGAGTACATGAGCACCAAGAACTGGGATGTCGGGAACAAGAAGTGGAAACCTGATGCCACCCAAGCCGCTCGCCCTCATCGCTTTCAGAAGACTTCTGATAAGGGTGGTGCAGAATGGACTTATGATGCGAAGGATAAGAATCAGAAGCCTCCGCCAAAGGGGTTCTTTTACTGAGTGAAATTCAAAGACGGGACTGGAGTCTGAACTGACTGCAGGTCGTTGTTTCTTGGCATATCCTACTCGGGCCTTGGCATATCCTACTCGGGCTAGGTAGAACTAGTTCTAGCGTAGAATAAGCGAACCGATAATGGCACCAGTAGTCTTTTGACGATTGTTGTTCCTACCTTACCTTCACTTCTATATACCTATCCATGAAGGCAATACTTAGCTGCCGGTATACAAGACAACTGCAGTCCACTCCTGGTCATCTGTATCTGTATGAGGCAACCGCCTACACGGCTCTACAGGTAGCACCACCAACGTTTCACATGCCGTCTCGGCCCCTCGACGCGGGCGACTCGCGCGTGGAGGGGGAATGGCCACAACGTGCGTCTAACCGGTACCAGTCAAGCCATCCACAATGCTCCTCCCTTTCCCTATACCACTATAGACTTTGAAGGTATCGTGTCCCGATGCACTCTTGTCAAGATCCGGGTTTCATGTCATGGAAATTCCCACCACGAGTCGCCTCGACGGTTCCAGTCCATCCTCTACACATCACTTATTCTCTCACTCACTCACTCATCAAGCCGTACCCGTCCGGGACTATGGCACTGCAGACATCCAAGCTGTGTAGCAGTATTGAACAACAGCAGTGTCCGCGAGTTTCCGGGTAGCACGAGGGCTGTGCACCTTGCTATTATCAGCATCATCATTCATCATCATCATCATCACCGTCGACAGCAGCAGCAGCAGCAACGTCTCAAGATCTCGGACGAGCTAACGACCATTCACAACGCAACAAGAAATGGTTTGGGTGGTGGGTGCAAGCCCGGAGCTCGATCACCAGTCACGATGGCGGGCTATCACGATCACAACACTCGTGTTTACAGTGCTGATGATTATGGTGGTTGCGCTACGATTCTGGATTCGCAGGCGAATACTTCATAAAGAGGACTGGCTCACCTTGGGCACAATGGTATGCTATGTGATGTATCAAACTACCTGTCAGGCAAGGTGATCGTGTACTGATCAAAGAACCATATGCAGCTTTTCAGCATTATCTACAGCGCTTCGGTCATCGTTCAGACACGATATGGTCTTGGCTTGCCTTTAGCTCTGCAACCTGTACAGAACTTTCGCAACTACATGTTGACTAATTATGCCTCCAGGCCATTCTATCTGCTCGGCCTGTAAGTTATCGAAAGCAATCGACACAGGACATCTCACAAACCTCCATGTCTCATCCTGCCTCCTTTTTTGGCTTGGGGCCACGAGCTTGAAGACAGACTGAATTCACTCAGCTCATATACGAAACAATTGGAGACACCTGCTGACCTGCCCACTGCTCAATTCTAGTGCAGGATTCAAACTGGCACTGTGTACCAGCTATCTTCGCATGACGCAGGGTAGTACAGGTCGCACATACCGATGGATCATCGTGGCTGTAGCGAATTTTTCGACCACTTCGCATATGATCTTCGTGCTGCTATACTTGTGCCAATGCGTTCCAGTAAGTAGTCACAATTCCCATTTCCACGGAGTCTCGACAATACCTGTTAACAATGAATACAAGCTAGCAAAAATGTTCGATCGGAGCGGCGCTGGAGAATGTCTTCCCTTTGCGCCACTCAATTACTCTATTTCTGTGGTTGTCATCTTATGTGACGTGATCATTTTCCTCCTTCCCATGCCTCTCATCTACAAGTTGCATCTAGAGAGATCGATCAAGCTCGGCTTGACCATTGCCTTTGCATTAGGTCTTCTCACGACAGTGCTTTCCATCATGCGAGCCTCTCAGATCCATCGAATAGCCTACGTGGACGGAGACACCACCTACTTTGTGATCCGAAGTGGTTTGGAGTTGAACATTGGAGTACGTATCCAGTTTCCCACTATGATACCACTTGTTACTCAATCGCTAATCCATCAAAATCCCAGATCATCACATCCTGTCTTCCAGTACTCCGACCTGTCTTACGCCTCATACCACGCAAACTCATATCTCTCCTTCCTCTACCCTCCACAGGCAAAGACGCCTCAGCATCTCCCTCCACCGGCGCCATCGAACTGCCAGGCGATTACCCACCCACGCAAAGCAGCTGTGAAGGCTACAGCAGCCGAACATGGCTCAGCCGCAACTCGACCCGCTGGATCGAAAAGGGCAAAGGAGAAACCGTCTGCACCACCACCTACAACAACCAAGACATGGACGAGACCGACGAATACGACTCCATCCCCAGCCGCAATACTAGCACGACCATGGTCATGTCCTCCCCACCCCAAGCCGCATCTCGTCACAACTGGGACCAACAACATCATCGAAGAAGTGCCACGGCAAGAAGCATCCTCAGCCAAGCCGGCACCACACGAAGTCTCCTCTCCACGACCGAAGGCGTCTCGCAAGCTCTAATACAAGGCGGAGGAAGACAACGATGGGAGCAAGCGGACGGAAGAGGACGCTGGGAGGGTTTCGGCGGTGTGATTCGAACTGTTGAATTGGACATTTCGAGTGAACCTGCTACACCGACGAGTAGTACGACTGGACCGGCGGAGTTGGGGAGGAGCTTGACGAGGAAAAGTGAGTGCGAAATTCCGATGCCGTTGCTGATGGGCTCGAGGTCTCGGGCGAAGAGTAGTGTGTCGAGGGAGGAGAAAGGCGGGTGAGAAGGAAGGAAGGGAGGAAAGCAAAGGAAGGAAGGAAAGAAGCAAGGAAGGAACGAAAAGCGCCTTCTGTCACGCACCCACTCACCCAACCCATCCATGGATGCTGCTACTCATCCGACTTCGGCACGACCAAAGACTCTACCTCCCTAGGCAAGGTAGTCACCGACCGGATCGAGGCACCACCATTCTCAGCCCAAACCATATATATCCTTGTGATATTCTTTGGCTCAAACAAAAAAAGCAATGGCTGGCTGGCTGGCTAGCCTAGCTAGCTAGCTAATATTCTCGTGAAGGACCGAAAGAAAGATTGGAGACCTTCCATAGTAGAGAAGCCAATACTTGGAGAAAAAGAAGAAGATCTAGATCGAAATGTAGCAGCCTTTCGAAATTGGGGGGTTAGAGCTCTGCTCCATGTTGGTATCGAACAGCTGACGTGGCGGTGCGTGCGGAAAACAATCATACGCAAGACGCAAATGGGAGATGGGAGATGGAAGATGGAACAAGAAAGACTATCGACTCTAGCCAGTGTGGTGAGTCTTAGATAGATAGGAAGAGGTCGAGCATGCCCCAGGAAGAATCGGGGATCGAGTCGACAGGATCGCGAAGGGGCAGGATACAACAGTGTTGTGCATTCAAGCACGGTAGAGGGCTCGTTCAGAAGTAGAGCTGATGAGGTTGTGAAATCATCTACATGCAATTAATACATGTATGTACCTTACGGGTGCAAAGCAAATCTGTCTATACACGTAAAGAGAACGAAACTACATGTAGCTGCCACGGCTAGCCATAGTAACGCAGCCGTGATCGGAGAACGCCCTAGCACCTCGCTAATAAACACGTTCCACTGCAAGGCCCACACGCTGTCATGACAATGATCCGTCGTCTTTCTCAAGTCTATATAGACCACTTCACAATCAGTATTGCATGCCACCACTGCCGTAACCCTGACCGACGTTGTCGTCAAGGCTCTTGTACCCGCCACGGCCACCGCCTCCTCTTCCTCGGTTGCTGCCGCCTCCGCGATGACCGCCGTCCCTATCGCGTCGGCCACGTTGAGCACTAAAGCCACCACGACCGCCTCGGGCGCCACGATTGTCGTTGGCTCCACCACGAGTCACGGTGGCATAGCTGCCACCACCACCACTTGGATTGCGAGGCAGCCAGGAACCATCGTTACGGTTGTTTCCATAACTGCCACGACCGACTTGAGCACGGGGAGGCTTAGTCCAATTGTGGCGGCTCGAGCCGGCAGGTGGATAGTCTTCTTCGCGAGGGTGTTTCCTCGCGTTTTTAGCGTTCGGAAAGCTTGCTTCGTACTCATCCTCATTGGGGTATTCTTGCTCTATCCTTAGTAGGACCTTCTCGCCGACAGTGGTCTCGAACTCGAAAGCCTGGTGCTCTGGTACAGGCTGCCAGTTCTGTATCCGACTTGCCTCGATAGGTTTCGCTTGTCGTTTTACTGCCAGGACCACGCAAGGAGTTGTGTTTTCTGTATACACTTTGGCATCGGACGGTACAGGCGCAACCCGTGCAGCCCAAACTCGCTGTTCGTGAATGGCCAGACCAGTCACCTTCCAGGTCATCTTCGCACCCATACCGCCGACTTTGTTCAGAATACTATGCGGAGCAGGTCGGGGCGTGATGAGAATGTTGTTTGCCAGGTACTTGAGCTCATGCTCTGGGCAATTTGCAGGTGGCTTCACGAGTGATCGAAGCCGGTCGCAGTCTGCTTGCTGTATGATGTAGCCGGTATAGAAGACAGAGCGCTTGATCTTGTATGGTACTGCATTCCTTGGAGCAGTGCCGTCCAGGACCGCTCGGTTGTGTGCATTCACCATTCTTTGAATCTCAGTTACCTCCGCGACTGGGTCCATGAAGCTATCCTGCTCTGTGACTTGAATGACTTCAACTACGATGGGCTGACGCGGCACCGGAACGTGGGCAGTAGGCTCTCCCGCCATGAGCATTTTATTGAAGCTGGCGAAGAAATCTCGAAATCCTTTGGTGTGCTTCGGTCTGTCCTCGTAAATGCGCAGCTCCTCTGCTTGATGGTAGGTATAGACGATGTCCATGAGCAGCGCCTGCTTGAACAACATGGTGCTGCCAAACAGCTCGCCCGTGGGGCCGCTGGGAGGCTTCAGACAGACCATGTCGAACTCCAGGCCCTTGGCGGCAATCATGCGGCCGATCAAGTCCCCGAACTCAGCCTCCTGCCTGCCAGTGAGGAGCACAGTAAGCGCGTCAGTCTCCTGCATCGAGAGCTGCACGAGCTCCACGATCTTCTCGTTCCAACAGCCTTCCCACGCGCGCGCCTCCTCTTTCTCGAGTCCTTCGCCCGTGGCCGCCAGGATAGCGGGATTGTGCCACCAGCCGCCATTGTGCAAGAACTCCTGCGCCTGGAGCGAGCCGCATGTCCCCGTGTTCCAGAGCGTTCGGTTGGGGAGGGGCGATTTGAACACTGCCGGAGATTAGTTGTTTACGCTCTCTTTGCGCGAGCGTGACTGCCAATCGGCCTACAAGTATTGTCGAAATCATAGACGTGAATGGCCTTGATTGAGTCGACGGGGGGCAGCTGTCTGTCTTGGCAGCTCCAGCGCTTCAGCGCTATGGGCGTGTGCGACTCCATTGCGCTGGCCATTCCCAGCCGCTCTACGAAGATGTCGAGTGACGAGGTGAGGCAGAGGGAGTGAGTGGCACGGGAAGGTGAGTCGGGGAAGTAAGGCTCGGCCCGAGACTCCCTCCGGGACTCTGGGTACTCCAACACCCTGACGGGACTTCGTATGCTTACCACATTAAGGCCTTCTGTCTAGAGGACATAGTCCAGTAAGGCGCATGATCAACAGCACACTCCTATATGTAGTCAACCTTGGGCAGGCAGATACTTTGTATGATCAAACGCTTGCGCATCTTGATCGTGAGTATTTTTGGTTCATCGAGTTTGTCTTCACATCCCCACTGAGTTGATTCTCAATTGTCATTGATATCGATCGAGACTGAGTCTGTAATGTTTATAGTCGTTATCACATTGGTCAAGTAGGTAATGTAGCCATGCTCGCTATGCTATGCTTCAAGCCTCATTATGCAAAATTCGACATATTAGCAGCTTTCAGATCCACAAAACGCCTCGCTGTATTACACTTCCATATGTGTCCTGTCTTTCTGGTATCAAACAAGTACATAGAGGCCCGAGATCGGATTACATAACAACCTACGCAAAAGTTAGTACAAGCATTGCAGAAAACTAATGTGACAACACGTAGACTTACACAGTCCTTGTCCTGATTATGCGCAGGAACACCCATTTCGTCAAAAGTCTGAGGTCCCTTCTTAGGTGGCTTGGGTGCACTCAAACCTTCGGCAGCAGGTTTGGGAGTACTAGACTCGCTAGGCGGTGGCGCAGGACTCTGATTTTGTGGCGGTGTTGATGTCTTGCCACCACGTCCCAGCGGCATACCACCAGCAGTAGGCAACTTGCCATTTCCTGGTGCAGGTCGATATCTGCTTTCTTGGGCTGGACGCGGATTTCTTCCTCGTCGCGGCTCTGATTTGTCACGCCACGTAGGATCAACCGTTTGTGGTCGCTCGGCATATGGTGCTTGGTAACCGAGGCCTACAGGCGGCTGGGATGGCTGAGGTGCTGTTTGTGGGTGCTGAAGTTGACCAGGCACTGGCGTCGGACTCATCGGGTGCGATTGCAGATTCGGCGGCCCAGACGCGATCCGTGTGGTTACTGTAGGTCTTCCACGAGGGTCGTTTGTATGCATAGGCTGCCCGTTAATGGATCCAGCTGGGGCAGACGATTGACGCTGATCCAAAGGCTGTGGCTGCGCTGTTTGGGAACGTGATGGAGCAGATGCCATATTTCCAGGATGATAAGGTCGAGGCGCGCCAGGGTATGTCTGCGTGCTAGGTGTTGAGCCTTGCAGGATTTCAGGATTAATTTGAAAGGCAGAGCTAGATCGATCGTAAAGTGCTGCGTTGACATTTGCCAGCAAGGAGGGCTGTGATGCACTAAACATACCACCGCCGATACGAGGAGGCCCGTCCGTCATAGGATACGGGGCGACAGATTTCGATCGAGTCTCTGACTTCGGTGGCCCATCATGAGCCGGGTATGGGGTTGTGCTCGTGCCAGGTGACTGTATCGCGCTAGCACCATTGCTGTAAGGTTGGTAGCTCTCGGTGACAGCACCGAGACCATTGTTTTGCTGGGGCCGCAAACGTTCTGGTTGCTGCCCACGCATTGAGCCATGCGTGGAGCGGATTCTGGTCAGGGCGACCTTTTCGTGGTCCTGTCTATTAAGCACCTCTTTCTTCTTCAGGCCTTCAATTCGGCCCCCTGCATCTTGATTGCCGTGTTTTGCAGCTTTCTCGTACCACTCCAAAGCCTTTTCTAGGTTCACTGGCACGTACATACCGATTTCGTTAAAGTACCCAAGGGCGAACTCAGCAGTAGGAAGTCCAGTCGCCGCGGCTCGTTCGGCGTAAGTATATGCCAGCTCTTCATTCTTGGGAAACAATCCTTCTGAGCCAACCAAGAACCACTTACTGAGAGCCATGTCCGCATCTGGCTCGCCTTGCTTCGAAGCCAGAGCATTGTAGTGCATCGATAGAGCAGGATTGAACTCGCAGCCGAGAGATCCCAGCTCGTAAGCTGAGCCCATCTTTGCCTGTGCTTTGGCAAACTTCAGGCTTGCTGCCTTCTCAATGTAATACTTTGCGGCAGCTTCGTCAAATGGCAGATGAGAATCGGGTAGATCAATCTGTGGTAACTGCCTTGCAAGCAGCATGCCGTATACGTATGCACCCTGGGGAGCATTCTCATCCGCACACTCAGCAGACTGCCTGATCAGTGCAATGCCTTTCGTAAAGTCTTGCTGTTGACCGTGCTGCCCTCGGAGAGTCATCATGCCCACTCTGTAGCACGAAGCGGCGTCCCCCGCGGCTACACCCTTATGATAGTGCCGCAGTGCCTTGACTGGATCGTTGTACGACTCATGCATCATCCCAATCCTGTAATCAGCCCGCGCAAAGTGTTTATCTGCGGCGCGGTTGTAGCTGTGGAAGGCTTCCCTCTTGTCCTGTCTCTGACCAAAGTGCCCACGTTCCAGCCACATGCCTCGCAGGAACTCGGCTCGAGGATGGTGTTGATCGGCCAAGAAAGTAACAATGTTCATTGCGTCTGTCTTGAGCTGGTGTTCGGTTCTCGGAGTCGCAGGTCGCGCGATATGTGGCTTCATGGCCGCCACTCGATCTGCCTCCTCTTCACACACCACAGCATATATGAGCACATCGGCTGCCCAGGCCAGCTGCATCTCCGGATCGTTCGAGTTGAGGACTGGCATTCGGGCGTTCTCGAGCCGCGTTTCGAGCTCGTCGTCGGAGGGGGGCACGTTCGGGCCCGGATTGACGAGTTTAGGAAAAGGCGAGAGGTGGGGGCCCAGCTCCAGGTTGTGCAAGCCCACGCTGATTTGGTTCTGCATTTCCGGATTGACTCGTTGTGGTTCGGGCTGCACCAGTGGCGGGCTGACGGGGGGCATATAGAAGTCGTCGTTGCCCCCCGGCACAAAGGTTGCGCCCATTTTGTCCTTGTTGTCGCTGGCGTCGTGTGCCATGTCGACAGGCAGGCGGCTACGCAGGTACACAGGTACACAGGCACACGGGCAGGCAGGGCAGTGGTCAGCGGGCAGCGGTTCAGTAGTGCTTAGAGTAACCTTGCTCGCTCCGCTGGTCTCGTCTCGCTCGCATTCAGGTCGCGAGGAGTCTGTCCTGGCACGCGCGTCAGCCGGCGTCTAGCAGAACGGAGTCTTGTCGCATGTGCAGTCGGCGGGCGGGGTGAGGGAGGAGTGCGTCGAGTAGAACTAGTGGACATGGATGGCATAGGCGGGTCCGTGAGGCAAGTGAAGTGAAGGTAGGTAAGGTAGTTCTATTGTACGCCTACGCCGACCGTGAACAAGAAAGAAGAATAATAATGACTGGCGACGTGCAGTGAAGCTCATCTCGCACGTGCGTAGCTGACGTATGTGCACAACTGGGAACATGATGTGTAAGTACTCACCTTCCCCCTGCGGCAAAGATTAAGGTATGATTGTTGGCGTGTAGAAGAGTAGGATTCAGGACGGTACTGTCAAAGGTAGGCGATGGCTATTTCGGAGTCAGTGCAACTCGTGCGAAGAAGCCAGACTACGAAATACAGTAGTAGAATAGGATAGCATCCATATCTATATTTGAACGCCCGGGTGGTAGTGTCGCGGCACGCCTTCGCTCAGCTGGCTCGGTGTCTCACTGTCTCTCACCCGAGGGTTTGAGGCACAGCCTCTTTTGCAAAGACTCAGAGACGCGTTTAATGCCTAAACGCTCCCCGCTAGTCGGTCTCCTCGTAAATTCGATTTCACATCTACGGTAATAACAACGGTGTTGCCGATCATGCACTACCGTTGGCTTGCTCATCTGAACCGCATACCGTCCAATCCGATGGAAAGGGTGACTTTTAGTGATATGAAACACGTCCGATGCTCCGATGATCGTTGCCACGTGCTAAGGAGCCTCATCCTCACAATCACCATTTCTGTATAAGGACACATCCTTGTTTCACGCCCGTCTCCATGCTGTGCTAACTGACACATGGTGAGTCGCTCAGGAAGTAGATGCTCGAAAAGATGCTTTGCTCAATCACTGATGCTACCACTGCCAACACTATCATTGTCCTCGCCCACGACTTGGCCAACCTGAAAGACCTTCTCCATGGCATCGTTGAACAAGTCGGGTCCCCAGACCTCATCCTCCCTTCCCTTGCCCTTCCGGCTCAGCTTCTTGCCTCTACCTTCACTATAATTGTCAAAGAATTCCTCATAGCTCATGATGACTTGGTCGCGAACTGCTGCGACCAGCGTCTCTCTCGTTCTGGCATCGTCGACGAACTCTTCCAGCTTTTGTCGTAGTGCAGGGACATCTTTCTCCGCCAGACCACGAACTGTCCGAACAGCCTTGACACCATCAAACTCTTTCTTCTCCTGCGCTTGTGCCACCGCGACAGTCTCCACAGGAGCAGTGATGTGGCTAGCGTAGCCCTTGACAAAGTCGTTGATCACCGTGCGAAGGCGGCCATCGAGCTCTGCTTTCGCATCTAGCATGTTCTCCACAACTCTTGGCAGTAGACCACCTCCCACAGCGCCTCCGACCAGGCGTACCCATGATGCAGGGTTCCATAGACTGCCACGATCGCGCAGTTCATAGAACGTGTTTGTGACAGATGAGAAGTCGAACTCGACCTCGGGCGGGATAAACTCAATATCAAATGCCACAATCTGCTGCTTGAGGTGGAGAAGGTGGATGATGAGAAACAGTTGACCGTCTTGCGGCGTCCTCTTGGAGCTGACTTGCTGGCCAGCGTATATCAGCGAGGCTATCGTGGAATGCACGATGCGGTGCGCCAAGTCATCGAAGACTGTACTGTTCACAAGACGGTATATTCGGCGCAGAAGCCATACTGCCTTGCGTAGCGTGGGATACCAGTGCCTAGTGCTGGGTGTCGAGGTCCCGACCGCGAAACGCTTGCTGAACATACTCTCGGCGTCGTCGGTGTCTTCGTCTACCACTGCCGGTGTCTTGGGAATAGGCGTTGACGGCGTTGAAGGTTGCCTCTTGCCAGAGAGAACAGGTCCTTGTTTGGCGCCATTGATTCCTGTAATGGCTGCTCGCGGCGAGACCTCGAGATCTTCTGCTTTGGGTTTGTAGTTCTCTATGCTGTCGCGGAGTACGTTCAAGGCGAGGAACACTAATCTGGTCTGTGCGTCCTCGAGCGCGGGGTGGATGAGGTTGCCAAAATCAAGCTTGCGACCCAGTTGTCGACCACTCGTTGATGGGGTCATGACCGAGCTTTGGATATCGTCGTCTTCCTCAGAGTCCACATCCATATAGCGACCTTGAATCATCGCGCAGAGGTCACACAATTTCTCCATTCTAGTCTCGTGGATTGTCCTTGGTCGCAGATAATCGTACATTGGTTCCAGTAGACTCTCCAGAAAGTCGTACAGCGCCCCTTCGGTTTCGAACCATTCGAACCACAAGTCATGCTCGTCCAAGCATATCCCTCGCACGTAGCTAAGACCTGATCTAGCAAAGGATAGCACATCAGCATGTTGCGGATCCGCAGCGAGATCAGCCATTTTCTTAGCGACCAAGGGCAGTATCAATCTTCCTCTCGTTGCCGAGTACGACTGGTATAATTCACGAAGTAGGCTGAGATATTCTGGTTCTCGGCCGGCGTCCACGTCGTCCGGAGTAGGTACGGCTCGTTTCTGTATTTCCAAGCCAAGGGCCTTTAGCTCCGGAGCAGGAGCGCGAAACTTCGCGTATAGAATGGTAGAATGGGTAGTCTCCTTGAGCTGCCCACCATGTATGCGCTTGCTAATATCTGCTGCAATCTCTCCTAATGATTTCGTAAAGTAGTGGCGAATGAGAGTCAGACCCCGCGTGAGTAGCAGCCGGTATCTGCTCCGGTATGTGGCAGATTCCTTGTGTGTGGGATGCAATTCCATGTACGCCAGACAATTGTCAAGATTAGACAACATGTCCAAGAAGTCTTTACCTTTCACGAGGTTCGAAGCCCCAGGCGCGTTTAATCTTCGTGTCATGGGCTCCAAATACGCATAGTACTGAGCATTCTCGTCAATGGCGTCTGCCAGACCTGTCAACCGGCGTTGCTCGAACACAATGTCTTCGCACTGCTGTCGAAATGCTTCGGTCTGCACCTCGACGGCTCTGAAGGAGTCCGACAAGGCAGATAAGAGATCCAAAGTACTCGTGGTGGAGACTAGCATATTATCCAAGTGCCCATCTGTGAGCTCTAGCTGCTCCAGATATGCCTGATATTCGGCATGGCTCTCATTCAGCAAGAGCTCCTCTATGGCATCGTACTCGGCCGCAAAGTCCAACTCCGCGCACTGGGGCAGTACCGCGGCATGCGATGTATCCAGACTGTTGTGTCGTTCTCGTTGACCCTCCTTCTCACTGTACCCCTGCATAACGTGGTAGAAGTCGCTGTAGCTGCAGGCTCTGCGAGCACATGATGCTCTCGGAGGCCCGCTCCAGGCATCGTCGTCCTCGGCTACTTCCTGAATGGGCTCTGTCGCCACATCAGCTTTCTCCTCAGCCTAGCTAGCGATCAGAATGGCCGATCTCATAGGCGCTGGGCGGCTTACAGGCTGTTGCAGCAGCGAAGCCCTCCGCGTATGCTGTGATGGCTTGTCCCGAGCTGCTGCAGTCAAAGTGTGGAACCAGGCATCGTCCATTATCGCGTCTGGAAGCGTGTCGTGGCATTGGCAATGCGCTGTACGTCGAGCGGCACAGGAGTGCTGTACGTCGAGCGGCACAGTATGGCCAGATGTTCACAGTCAATGCATCTGTGAATTGTGGATCGAAGTGGAGGCGCGGCATTTCCGCGTTTGTGCTAGGCTTTCCTCATACAGCTTAGTGCGGCTGTCCGCACGGTGCACCACAAGCGAAACTCTGCTACCTCAAATCGAACCTCACTCGTCGTGCTGCGTGTCTCTCGCTCCGCCTTCACGCGGTGCACATGCCCCGACCACCTCGCGAATCTGCTAAGCTCCACGCTCCTCTATCACCTGGTGGGCACATCCGCCGTCCGGCTGCCCTAGAGCGCACATAAGTCGGGCTTCATCGGGCCGTGTGGCACGGACGACCAGCCGACCTTGAATGTCCGCCCCTCACGGCTGTGGGCGCTGGACGCTTCCTCGAATCGGAAACGAGCCTCCTCTTTGCCTGTATCGACCGACCAAGCGCGTTCACACCCTCTCAGCTGCAGACTGAGTCCATGCTGCACGATACCGCCATGAGACCGCCAGCCACGATTCGATGCGGCTATCCGCTCGGTATGTGGGAGGAGAATCAAGCCGAAATGTGCGGCACGCCGGACGCGCTGCTGGGCCCGAACACCTGGGAAGCGCAGCGCTCCACTCGACCTCGACACGAGCCATTGACCCTGGATCGATCTTGATAGCTGGATGGTATGAAAGCGCTTTATGCACTGATCTAACTCGACTAGGCACATCACAATCTCGCCTGCTGGTTGTACCAGATCTCTGCGACCTGAGAGGCTTGAACGCCACACACGATCTGTGCGAGGAATTCGATTCGAATGTGCGCCTCTCTACAAGGACGCATGTACATGGTTGTTCTGCTGCCTCTACGCGAAAGGTGTAGACGATGTATCTGCTACTTATGTCCTTCGGGGCACACGGGGTCCACATACTAGTCAATGGAGCGCGCTTCGAGATGCAGCCATACCCGCGCTTTCATATGGCGTCGTCCTATGGACGCTATAATGTGTCTGATGTAGGACGCAGCGACCAGGGTACTTCCCTTTGGCAAGGTGCGCTAGATCCGAACAGAACATCCAGACTCCATACCTCGGGCACATATTGCTCCCCCATGCATACGAGTATCTGGCCCGAACGCTCCTCAACAGGTGCTGTACAGCTGGTCCTGCGCCACTGTATCAGTGCTGCACGACGGCTCATAGTTGTTGTTGGCGAGATCTGAATGGCTAATCCTGTATTCACAAAATGGCTCTCCAGCTTCTCGAGAACATTTAAAGGAGCGAATCTCACCTCATGTTTCCACACTCGCTCCGTCTGCAAAGCATTTTCTGAGCTGCATACCTCAGTAGTTCGCGACCTACCTTGATCCTCATCATACTTTCACACTTGAGTCGTGATCTGACTTTACCTCAATAGCGTGGACCTGACTGCACCGGTTCAGTTCTTATCCATTACTTTGGTGGCTTTTTGTATATCATGTCTGCTTCAGCTGTGGTTCCGAGTGGGCTGCGGAACAAGGGGCCCTATTTCCTACATATCGAAGGAGTTAGTCGTGAGGAGATATCGCCATTGTTCCACTACTGACTGTCATGCAGCTTCCCAAACGCTACACATGGCAGGACCTCAAAGACCTGATCCGAAAACAAGCTGCTCATGGCGTATGGACCGAAATGGCCGTCTACGCGAACGGATCAGCAGCTGGCACAGGACAAGCTAGAGTTCAAAGAACAGATGAAGCTTATCGGCTTTACCGTGAGTTCCGCCTGAATTGACAGCTTCGCGAATGCCTGCGAACACTGACGCTTGTACCAGAGTACTTGACTGAAGGTCGCCATGAGGGTAGGCAACTCAAAGTACATCTCTGGGACATCACCGCCATGCCTGCCCAGTTTAAAGCATGCAACTGCGAGCCCAAATCGCCGAGTCATCCTCCTAACATTGGCTCGCAAGGCAACCGCTTTTTCCAAATGGCAATGACGTCTGATTGGCAAAGAGTTCCGCCTCCATCGCCCATGGCCGATCCTCGAGCATATGCAATCTCACCAATGAGCAACTATCCCTCGCCTCAGGTTGTCAATGCAATGCAGCTTCCCATGCAACCACGTCCGCAACAGCAATTACCCCAGGACCAAATGGTTGCTGCTATGTCATCAATGGGCCTGAATCCAAGGGATCCCATTCACATCGGCCAATTTAGACAAGGATACCTCAGACAACAGCAACAGCAAATGGTACCAATGAACACACGACCTCCAGTCTATACAGGCAATGCCGCAGGCCTACCAGTGAACATCCGGCAAGGCACAATCCGAACAGAAGCACGAGGAGTTTTCGTATCCGGTCTCAACTACCGAGCTAGTGAATCAGAAATCAAAGCATACTTCAGCCAAGCTGGCCAAATCGTCAAAGTGGCAGATCTTCGCATGGACGCCTCGACTAGAAAGTCCAAAGGCAACTGTACAATTCAGTACACGTCGGCAGCCGAGGCCCAGAGAGCCATTGAGCTTTTCCACAAGCAGCAATTCATGAGCATGCAGCTCAATGTCAGGGAGGATAAAAGCCAAGTCGCGATTGATGCACCACCGACGAGCACTACGAGCCAGTCATCGAGATCTTTAGCGCGACCAATCATCGTCAATGGCAGTCAGGTTCGTTGCTGAACAGTACAGCCTTATCTTGGTTTCCACAGCTACTGAGAGAAAGCGATAGATTCGTAAAGACAGCGCGGTGGCTTTCGCTTGAAACAGACTACAATCAGGATATGGAGTACGGCGTCGACTTTGACTGGGCCATGCAATTCTGACGCGCGATTAGGGGTCTTTGCAATACGTAAGGGATTTTGCACGCAAAGGAGAATTTCTGTTCTTAGCTCTATCAGATACATACATACGTGATGTTACGATCATTATTCCAGATCTCATTGAAGGTGTCGATTCCCGCTGTCACAATCGCCGTGTGACGTGTGGTCTCATCATGAGATACACATTTCATGCTAGACCTAGAGCATCCCCGCTTTGTACTCCATACATTATCTCTTGGCTTCCACCAATCCAATGCACACCCACCAGATTTCCCCCTCCTGGAGACCAGAGAAGGAAACCCGCACTGTTGCTGCCTAGTACACCCATGACAGCCTAATCTCGGACCCACAAAGGTGTGGAGATGGCGGCTTTTACATTTCAGGAAGGAGTATAAAGGGCGGCGGTAGACATTCGTCGTACAAAGGGCAAATAGCCGCCGTACCGGAAATTCGGTCAATTCCAGGCTCTTGAGTCGGGAGCTCATGACATGTCAGCGGCTGGTGACAGGCCCGCGGCGGAGAAGTGGGTGGCCGATGAAGTGGTGCGACGCGGCGTAGCGAAATCGTATCTAGACACGAGTTGTTTTTGACGTTGAATTCATGGCAGACAGTGCGTCTCTGAGAGCGGACTTTGCTCGCCACGTTAATCATGAGGCGTATTCTCCAGTGGCTAATACGTGCTCTGCAGCAGCTCTGTGGATTCTCTCTGTATTGCATATTGGTGTCATGCACGAGAGGCTGAAGCGGAGCCCTTGCGGCACGGGATGCTGGTTCGCTCGTGACTAGCGAAAAGATTGATGACAGCCGTGGTCGCACGATATCCACAGAGGGTCAATCATCAGTTCTGGGGTATCTTGATGCAAGAATTGCGGCTGAGTACGTGCGGCGTAGTTGCGCGTGCGTTGTTCCTCAGGTTGCCCGAGACGAGTTTGGAACATCGCAGAACGAGCGTCGTCCAGCGCTATAGCCGCCGGACATTGATGGCAGGATGGTCATATAGGCATTAGCCGGCTTCTGCTACGTGATCTCGGTGCGAAGGACGGCGATGAACCGGTTTTCATGCACTGATATATTCTTTCGCTTCCAGGCACTCGGAAGCGACGAAAAGAGACTGCAGGACTTGATCTCCCCACGACTTATGTATGCCGGGTAGCGGCACAGTAATCACTGGGCAAATTGCAGCCGATCGATGGACGGGGCATGCCGCATGTATCGTGCGCTACACAACGTTGACTGTTAGTTCTGCATCAACACTCTTCGCTGGCACTCGCTCACATGTTGCCACAGCTTTCATGCGCCGCTCCTTTGCGCCTGCCTTTGCGCCTGCCTTTGCGCCTGCCTTTGCGCGTACATCGGCGGGCATGACATAGGGGCCACGTAGGTCATTCTGCCAGCCAAAAATGCATCAAACAGCACATCCGACACGACGCCTTCCGAATAGAGATTGAATAGCAGGTCGTTTGCACCAGTTGTGCCGTGCAATATAGGCTGGAGACGATCGTATGAATTTTGATTAACGTGGCACACCTCTTCAGGCTCTTGGCCTGCGCCAGAACCTTAGCGCGTATACAGGGTAGTATAGAACGGTTGAAAACTTCTTCGTAGCCGCTTATAAATACGGAACCGTTCGTAATAGCGCGCTAAAGTATATTAGTTATCTCGAACGAGTAGCTACGCTTATAATAATAGCTCCTTATTTTATAACAGCTGTCGATATCGCAACTAATGCGAAAACGATCAGTTCTGTTATATTAATTAGTTCTATAATCTATACTCGGTTCTATTATAGCGAACGGTATAGCGAATCCGAACGGTTAAGGTTTCGGAATCGGTTTAACCTACGATAGCGGCTCTAGCTTTCTTAATAATCGCGTACGTATATACTATCGC
>AWYF02002827.1:0-40922 GCA_000504405.2 Mycosphaerella sp. Ston1
TGGGCAGGTCTTTTCGTTTGGGGGGTTTCGTCTTGCTATCATCGTCATCGTTGTCGTCGTCGTGGGCTTTGTTCCTCCTCAATCGAGGTTTTTTCGGAGGCGAGAATTGCAAGAATTTCCGATCTGCGAGGATTTCTAATTCTTTCTGTTCGTCGATTTTGCGCTTCGAGAGCTTTTGCGCTTCGGCTGCTGCTCGGGACGCGAGATCTGCCTCGATGGTCTCCAGGAACTGGGGATCTTTGTAGTAGTCTAAGATGCGGATGTCCTTGAGTCTTTCGATCCTGGCTCTGGTATTGTATATTCCACCAGGGTGATTGTGCAGGTTGGCGAAGACGACATCGATCCGCTTTTCTCTGATCTCTGCCCAGAAAGCATCGAGTACGTGTTTGGCTTCCTTGGACTGTTTCAGGTAGCTGGTCGCACGCTTCTCAGCTGGGAATTTGATTTTGGTAAACTGTTCGAGGAGCTCTCCGGCCTTGACCAGTTGCTGGCGCACCTCCTCATCCGGACGGCGAGGTTCCTCCCAATCCCGATACCACTCCCCAGCGGTACCATTCCTGATCTTCATGCTCGTCAGTCGATACAAAAGACCCTGCCACTCAGTTCCGCTACCATACTCCTCGGCCTCGTCGTGGGTCAGAGGCAGAACCTCACGAGCGTGTAAGTCGAGACGCTTCTGTACCCAGATTCCTGCGGAGGAGTCTTCGAGAACATGGAGAAATCGTGACTGCTTCAACGAGTCTAGTTTGACGTTGTTCTCTTCTGGAAACACCAGCAACGCGTCCAGGACGGGGAAGACATCTTCGGTGATTGAACCGCCCCCATCGAAGAGCGTATAACTCGAGACCTGAAGTGCTGCCCATATGAGTGGATTGCTTTCGAATTTTTCCAAACCATTATAGACGCAGTGCGACAAGGCTCTCAAGGATACCAAGTGCTTCCTAACCTCATCCGGAGAAGACTCTTTCATTTCTTGAAGAAATTGTGTAGGGTCTTCGACGAATTCCATACCTTCTCTCGACGGCAACAAAGGATCCAGGGTCGCAAACAGGTGCTCGAAATAGCAGTCTTCAGCCAGAATGTCCGTCATCACGTCTCGACATTCTAGTACGAATAACCTGCGGAACAACCACCGAATAAAAGCCAGGGCCAGATCAGGGCCCTGGAGCAGTTTGTTCGACTTGCTGACATGAGAACGAGTCTCATATGGACTCATCCCCTGGACCACGGCCTATGGATCATGGATCAGTAGAGGCACACAAGATGCTATAAAACAGATAATCACCATTTGCCACGTCTCGGTGCCTGTCTGTAAAGCTGCCCAGAAGCGGATTCGTCTTATAAGCGGCTGCGTAAGTTCGAATGCGATCGCTGCCCACTTTCCATGTGTCTTGGAGCTCGTGAGAAGGTTGCCCTTTTGAATGTAAGCCACCCTATCGTAGACGGATCTGATATCTGACAGTCTTCCAATCAGTTTCAATATCAATCACCAATGGGTTCAAAAGTGGCACATACCGGTTTGCAAAAGCCAAAGCTCCTCTTCGGCAGCAGCGAGACGATTTGATATCGAGGCCAGGAGCTTAGTTACATCGGGACGAGGAGGTGGCTCGAACGGCTGGACGGGGACATGAAGAAATTTGCCATATTCGTTATACGATTTGGGACGCAAGGCCGAGAAGCCTTCTGCAGCGGCAGCCTTCCAGGCGTCATCGCTACTCGCGTTGTCTTCGGCGCCAGCAAGAATAGCACACACCATCTTGAGTAGCTTGCTGTACAAGTTGCGTTGCGCTTCAAACAAGGTCTCTGCAATCGGAAAGCCAATTTGTTGCCATCGGTGGAACCGCTCATGATCGAACTTGACAGGTTGGCCGTAGTCGTCTGCGCCAGTAGAAAATACTGTATCGCTGTACCGCGTCAAAAGCTGACCAGTCTTGCGACCAGCAGCAGTAATCTGAAGCACTGTGTCAGCCCTCGCCGAGTAATCATGAGCTAGACCGTGATACCAGATGATCGGTCCATGCCCAATCACATGGCGCATGTTGCCTGCGAAGCTCGAGTAGCACTAGTAGCTTGGAAGGATCTTGAACAAGACCGTCTTGACTGAGGTAGGGCAGAAGAAAGGCGTCCCTATGAGAATAATCCTTGAGGCTGGAGGGTTCCTTATGTACGAAGGTGGCACGCAGGTGCTCCCACTGCTGCACTTGTACGTCTCCAAATGCTCCGCGGAGAGTGGCAGTCCTTTTGGGGGGTTTACTCTTTTTCCTACAAAGTACCAAAGTCCAAGGGTAAGCAAGGATAGACTCCAAGCTGAGCGAGGTGGGAAGAAGAAGGGGCTTGCTTACCAGCGTGCCATAATCTTGTCGCCTTTGGCTGTGACCAAGCTGCAAATCTTAGCATAGTCGTTGTTGATCGAGTCAATATGACCTTGAATGGTAAGCAGTGCTTCACTTTGCTCGACGTGTATGCTTGGGAGATCATCGTCATCTGCTGGTTGATAATTGTCTTCACAGATTTCACAATGAAGAGTTGGGTCGCAGGCGTCTGGATGATGGAGCTGGCTCGTCGGCGCCTCTCCGCCGTACAAATCCATGTCCATTCTGGCGTCTGTGCAGGCCCGTATATTGAGACTGGAAGAGCTTGATCAAGTGCGCAGATGCACGGCATGATAGAAGAGCATAGGAACCCCCTTTATCATCATACATGGTCGCATTCAGCATGTGGGTATGGCCAATGCCTTTGTTCTTATTCCAAGAGCATAACATGCTGCTGGCATTGATGCTGCGAACAGCATAGGAACAAAAGGAGTATCTTTCCTTGGAGAAACAAAGAGTGTACAGAACAGTGGCGTGCAGTAGTCAGTAGTAGTGGAGTTTCGGCAGAATTGAGTGAATACCTTACCTTAGGTACTGTGACTGTTGTTGAGCAGAGTGAGAGGCCCCTGAGAAGACAACTCCAGTGAGTGAGTATATTGCAGTCATCATCTCATTGTTGTCGTTGTCCTCTCTGCCCCCGTCTTCTCTCACGCCTTGCACATGTTCTTTGATGTCTGCATTCCACAGAGAGAGAGGCAGCCTCGGCTCAGGGGAACAGAACTAGAAACTAGAACTACCTGGTCGTCGGGTCTTCCACGGCCAGACTTTTCGACTTCACCTTTCAGGATTACATCAGCTCATATAGAATACTAAGAAAGGACTACCTACATGTATGTAGTTAAGGTAGGTAGTCCTACATATAATGTAGTTCCAGTTGCTCTACCGAGCTTCACGGCAACGCGGGTCGGCCTCCTCACTTACAGAGACGACGACGACAACCACCATAAAGAACACTATATCATACATCCCGCTACCTTGCAGACAAACAAACCCCCTTTCCTTCCTCCCACCACCACCACCACCATGTCCTCCAAACCCATCTACACCCTCATCAGCGCGACCCCCTCCCCCTACGCGCGCAAAGTCCGCATAGTCCTCCTCGAAAAACGCATACCCTTCACCCTCCAAACCGAAGTCCCCTGGGACAGCGACACCCAAACTCCCCAGTACAATCCTCTGGAGAAACTCCCCGTGCTCATCCATAATGAGACCGACCAAGCCGTGTACGAAAGCCATTTTATTCTCGAATGGCTGGAAGTGAAACATCCGACGAGTCCGGCGATGATTCCGAATGATGCGGAGCAGATGTTGTTGGCGAAGCAGATTGAGGTTGTTGCTGATGGTATGTTTGGTTTTTTTTATTTCTTTTTTTCTTTTTATTTCTTTTGTTCGTTCGGGAGTGTGAATTCACATCCGTATGTAAAAATGACACGAATGGATCGTTTTCCATTCTAGAGAAATATACATGATAATGTGAAATGTCTGAATTGTTTTCTCTCTCTCTCAATAGGTATTTGCGACGCTTTGGTATTGGCTATATGGTTAGTATCTCCTTACCTCCCTCCCTCCCTCCCTCCCTCCCTCCCTCACACAGAGTGTACCATCTAAACCCACACTCTAACATCATTCAAATTCCACTCCAACCAGGGAAAGAAACAGAGACCCAGCCAAGCAATCCGAACCATGGGCAGCGCGACAAAACAGGAAAATCGCCGGAGGTTTACAAGCTTTGAATCACTGGTATGTATACCTTATACCTATACCTACCCTAAATATATATGAATCCCCTACTTTATTCACACAGATTCTGACGAAAAATAGGGTCGAAAACCGCACTGGACAATACATTATAGGAAAAGGAAAAGAAGATCAATTGACAATAGCGGATATTGCAGTATGTAGCGTATTGGGTTTTATGGGAGTGCGATTTCCGGAGCATGAGTGGAAAGAACAGTATCCCCGATTGAGAGAGTTTTGGGAACAGTTGGAAATGAGAGAGTCGTTTGCGGCGACGCGGCCGGTGGCGCAGACGTATAAAGATCGGATTGTGTGATGTGAGGAAGAGAGGAGGATGAGAGAGAAGAGGAAGGAGAGGGGAGCAAGATGATCGGGCTGATATATCTATTGCTATCTACTGTACCTCTGCTCGTAGTCCTGCCTTACATAACTCACTGGTCCGTCGTACTGGTGACGACCTACAAGGAAATAGTAGGCAATGGCAAAGACGAGAACCACACCGTAACTAATATCGATTCTGTGTCAGCAAAGCATGGTAGTCGGCATGGGACGGGTTGGACTTACACCAAGACAGCCCAGTTCATGGTAGCTGCATCCGGTTGTGGTACAGACGGGAAGAACAGAAAGAGGTAGGCCACAATGAGGAAACAGATGGCGATAACGTTGACGGGAACACCCCATCGTCCCAAACTGAATTGCGAAGGTGGAAAGCTCTCTCCCTTCAAGCGCTTAATCAAGACCGTGAAGATGACAATCAGATAACTGGTGAAGAGTCCAGTGGCAGACACCGACAAGATGATGTTGAAGGCGGCCGTCGATCCGATGATGATGAGGGCGAGTAAGCATGTGAAGACCAGGGTGACGTAGACGGAATTGGCTGGAACTCCGTTGGGTTGGACGCGAGAGAGGAACTCGTGGAATGGAAGTCCCTTGTCACGAGCAAAGGCGAAGACCTGTCTGGAGCTGGTGGTGACCTGGTTGACCGCACAGAAAAAGTACTGATCTCACGTTAGCTCAACTCCCATGGCCCCTAAAACAACAGTCTTCTCACCATGATGGTCATGATGACAATCAGAACAATCGTGCCGGCCTTGGACCCTGTTATGGCGTATAGTGTTGCGACCCAGGGCTGTCCAGTGGAGGATTCCAAAATCGCGTCGAGATCGCCCAGGTTGAACATGAAGGTCACTGTAGTCACGAATCCGAGGATGTAGTTGATGATGGCCGCAGAGAACATTGCGCGTGGCAACACGTAGCTGGCATCTTTGAGTTCCTCTGCCAAGTGTACAGCACTGTCTGCTCCGAGATATGTCGTGGTTGGCCCAACCATGCCAATCATCGTCGCCAATCCCACGCTGCCCCATCCATTCGCATCCGTAAAGTTGGTAAAAGTCATCTTCGCATCTGCTCGTGGGCCCATGACCCACATGATAGTGATGAATGCGAAGAAGCCGAAAATGTGAAGGACAACGGCCAGACCCTCGAGGATCGGTAGCTTGCCAATCGCAAAGGTGTTGAACGAGATTGCCGACAGGACAAATGCCATGGTCATGAGCGAGGCGTGCCATCCCTGAATCACATAGCTTCCGTCCGTGCAGATGACAATAAGTGCAAGCACCTGCTGAGCGCCAATGTACGCAACAGTAGGCATTGCGCATTGCCATCCGAGCGCGCACAGCCAGCCGACTGCGTACGATAAGATTCGTTGTTGATGCGGAGGCGCGAATTCAGACACCCAATCTGCACAAGTCAGAAACGAGCTCAAGGGGTCCAGGCTTTATTTCAAGCAAAAGTACTCACGATATTGGCTGAATGGCGGCAGAAATGAGTTAGCGATGGTCGCAGATACGTTATGGGCATGTTGTTCGGCAAACGCTTACCCTCCAGACGTGGGTGCCATCGATGCCAACTCCGCCATGGACAACATGACAAAGAACATGCAACAGCAGACCACAAGCACTAGCCATATCGCACCAGCCGTGCCACCGTTTCCGAGATTGAAGACGAGTGTAGTGAGGGAGAATTCCCACGTGAGTCCCAAGACGACAACGAAGCCCACGACGGAGAAGAAGCGGAATCGACGCTGCCCATGTCAGTAAGTATGAATGCGATCCACAGGTCCCATTGTCCGCGACTGCTCACCTTCAATTCTTGCTTCTTCCCCAATCTTCTCATATCCCGCTCATCTATGACACCATGTCAATACCACTCTCCCCAACGCTCTTGCCTGGAGGATTGCTTGCTAACCACTGTGAGGATCATAGTGCCTGGCTCGCAACTGTTGGACATCGCTGTCCGCATCGAGGTCGACATTTCTTTCGGCGATCGCATGGTCCTTGTGGTAGTCATCAAGCTGTACGCCCTGCATCTTGGATATACTGCCGATTCAAGATGCAAAAGCCACTCAAGGCAAAGGAAAAGAAAATGGAAATGCGATGCTATGCTGAAAGCAGAAGATACAGAACCAAAAAAGACGAGAAGTATACGACTCAGAGCAGGGACTAAGCTCGAAATGGTAGAGGATGTAACGTTAAACGCTCCTTCCAGAAGAAGGGAAGCGCTCCCTTTCTGGTTGACAGGAACACAAGAAGATCTGCCTCTCGTCCGCCACGTGCGTCTTTCAGGTTGCCACGATGTTTACGTTGCGTGAGATGCGAGTGCCAATGAGAAACTCTCCAGAGCCGTCGGGCTCGGCTTCTGCATGATAGCCCGGACCACTTCCCACTAACTGCCACAGTGCACAATCTCGCACGCCCGAACCTCGAGGCCTCGACGGCGCAACGGTCCAACAGTGCATGCATTAATCAGGAGAGCCGGGCCGGCCGCTCTCTCTGAGTCTCTGGCGTACCGTACGTGCGGTAGATGGAGAACAATCGCTCTTCATTAAAGTCGGTAGTCTGGCTATCGTGTAATCAAGGGTGCCGTGGCTCGATTCGCGCAAAGCATAACGATGGACTATTCCGAAGCGGGCGTCCAAGAGCTGTACACCAATGTTGTTCTAGCCTTGTTTCACACATCTCGGACGAATTTATCGAAAAGCAATGCGGGTACATGCTTTTTCCACAGAGCATCGCGTATCGGGTCGGGCTGCTATACTAGCCAGCTCGTCTTGACGTCCACAGCAGGTCAGGGTCTCGCAGGGCTACTGCCTACTTGTCAGTCGCTGTGATACGAATAGCTGTGGCTCGTGGTGTGCTCTCTCTCGCTCTCTCTCTCTCTCTCAAGTCGTGTCGGTTCACATGTCGCGTGTAGAGTGTCAGACATCACACCAGCTATAGCTGTACGACTGACTCTGTGGGTGGCGGGCGGACAAGCGGCATCGAAGCCTCGGCAGCTGCTGTGCCACCTAGGGTCCAATGGTTCGTGATAGCGAGGGAGGGGAGGGGAGAGAGAGGGCAGGGCGCGGTGGCTGACGTCTCCATCAGCACGGCACGATATGCAGCTATGGCGTCGATTGGGGGTGCTGGACCCGGCGACTGGAAAGGGTGCGTGCCGAGTGCAGAATCTGGGAGGCGAGGATTGAGTAGCTTAAGTGAATAGGTACATGTAAGTGAGGAAATGTACAAGCTGTAAGGTAGCACTAAGGCAGCACTAACTGCAGACTCGCAGCTAAGGGCTTGGCACGCTCTTCTCATTGGCGGAAGGGCTGTGCAGTGCTGGTAACCTAACGACACCACCACCACCCCCACCATCATCATCATCCCTCACTACTTAACTGTATCGTGACTTGTGATAGTAGCTCCCACTTGTCGCTTTCCCATAACAAAAGTAAGTAGGAACAGGACTATGGAAGTGGCCGAAACCCTACATGTACCTTACCTTATTGCTGGCCAGTGGCAGCGTAGTTCTACTACTACCACTGCCTCCTGCATGCTGCATAACGTCGACGGTAGGCTCTGCTGTCACTGTGTACAATAGCGACAGCAGCTGCTCTCGCGCTGTACGAGCCTCGTGCGCTACGGTCTTGTTGATTGCTTTCATCACATCACCGCCGCCACCATCACCAACCCCTTCCCCCTCTCCTCCTCCTCCTCCCCCTCCGCCGCCGCCGAGGGAGCGTGGCTCTCGCCACCGTTGGTCTTCTCCCATTCTTCTACTCCCGCCTTACTCACCACTCTCATGCCGTCTTCTGGCCCGCTGATCACATGATGGACTCCGGCTTTGTCACCCCGACTGCGATCGACGCGCGGGCGTGGCTGTGGGTAGCGAGCTTCCTGTCCTTCATCTACAGCGTCTTGAGTCTGGCGGCGCGACTGGTCGGAAAATGGGACATGCTGTGGTGGGACGATCTCGTCCTGGGAATGGGGTACATGGCGAGCGTCGTGCACTGGGGAGTGCTGTTCCACGCAATCGCCAAAGGATTGGGTATTGCATCCATTGCTATATCCTCTTCTGATTTGAGCGCTGTTGCAAGGGTACGGGACCCACGATTACCTTACCTACCTATACATGTACCCGTCAATATTGGGGTCATGGCTGTCTACCTACATATAGTAGGTACCTTATCATGAGATCGAGGCACTGACTTGGGGATTCCCACCATTGTGCAGGTGTATTTTGGCTCGAGGATTGCATTCTTTGCAGCACACTGCCTCTCGAAGCTCTCGATCATCGTCTTCACCCGCCGAATCTTTTCCGGCGATATCTACAAGGAAAAAGTCCTCTTCAGCATCGCATATGCCATCATCGTCATTTATGGCATTGCGGGAATCCTTCTGAGCTCTGCAGGATGTCGCCCAGAGGAGACCTTGACCGCACGTGTGAACGCCGTCTGCGGTGCAAATGTGAGATGCCGAATCGCTGCGGAATAAGATGGAAGATTTTCACACTAATCATACTGGCAGACGGCTCGTTGGGCAGTCATCACAGTCTTGGACTGCCTGACTGAGCTGGTCATCCTCGCCATGCCCGTCTGGTTCATCAGCAAAAACCAGCTCAAAGCCTCGAAGAAGCGAATCGTGATCTTCGTATACATGTTCCGACTCATCGTCATCGCATTCTCCATCATCACGACCGCCTCGTACTTCAACTTCCTCCACGGCGGCGGCAACAGCATCTCCATCTCACCCGTCATCGCATGGCAAGAAGTCCACCTCGGCTTCTCCCTCATCTCTGCCAGCTTCCCCTGCCTCCGCACCTTCCTCTGGGCCTTCATGTCTCGCGGACTACTGACCATGTACGGCAACACCACAGTCTCGCACTCCGAGAGCAGATCCCACGGCGCCAGCCTCCCACTCCGATCCCTGAACAAATCCCAAAACGAACTCTCTCCCCACCACGGCGAACGTCCCCGATTCCGACCCGAGCAACAAATCGAATATAGCGTCCACGTCCGCGGAGACGCTCCTGAAAGCTATCATCGTCATTCTCATTCTCATCATCATAGCAGCCGAAGAAAAAAATCTCCTCATCGCGATTTATACATTTCTTCTTCTTCGCGGAAACGAAGCGATGATTCCGAACAGATGATTATTCGGCAAGAAACTTCTTATCGCGTGGAAAGTTCGAGGGTCAATACTTATTTATGTCGAGATTCTTGAACGAAAAAAAAAAGAAAGAAAGAAAAGAAAGAAAGATCTATCCCAGAGAGGGAGGAGAGAGAAAAAGATTTGTATGACCAAAAAAAGATGATGATGATTTCCAGATGAGATGAGATGAGATGAGATACCCCCCCCCACCACATATACAAGGAATGTAAGGAATGTAAGGTAGAACTATGGAGTCAAATGACAACTTTCAGACAGAACCTGAGAATCCTTTCTGAAAGTGATCGATGGTTCAAACGTGGCATCGTCGTCGGGTATAGAACTATACAACACTCACTATACACAAAGTGCCCTCTTCCAAAGGACGATTGGTCCTAGTCGATGGAACACACCGGGGAATCAAGAAATCGCTCACTAATAACGTAAACGCCCACACCGCTGAATGCCGCTGCTTCATTCCATCATGCATCATTGTGCAAGCCCACATTCCACTTGCACAATGGCAAGACGACAACACAGACCAATATTGAGTCCGCTCATCGCGCGTCAACTTCAAACCCATCCGAGACCTCCCAACACTCGTCGGACTTCGGCTTCCTTCATGCCACGCAGATCCAGTGCTCTCACTTGACTTCCAGCCTTGAGACGCTGCAATCCAACAGCCACTTTCCACGCCTCCGTCTCATCCAACACAAAAGTGTACCTCTTGTTCTCGACATCTCGCGTCGTCGCTCGAAGGACATGCAAAGCACACCCAGGAGCCTTGGTCACACCATCCTCGACGACCTTCAATGTCCAGGCTTTCACATCCCACTCACGCTGAGGCACTTCACGAATGTCGTCGTCAATGAACAAGCCCTCGGTCTTGATATGAAGAATCAGCCCATCAGTCACCGGTCCTTCATTGGCCACGAGCTGAGATAGTGGCTTGGTAGGAGAGCTATCGCTGAACAGGTATACAGCCTTGATCTGAATCTTGTTGGGATCGGTGGTCGAGTACGGCCCTCGCATGGACGGTGGAGGAGTCGTGCGAGCGGTACTAACACTCTGTGCATAGCTGCTCTCGCTCAAGCCAGAGATGGACGATGCCGACGAAGTAAAGGCAGCTGATTTGGCCTTGTCATATGGACGATACGAGTACGTCGTATCTGTGCCAGCATGCGACTTCGCTGTCGGCCTCTCGTACATCGAAGGCGCTGTAGGTGTTTTGGTGGGAGTAGAGCGAACACTCGCCGCAGCCGCCGCTGCAGCTGCTCGTATGCGCTCTGCTTTCTCCTTCTCTGCCAACTTGGCCTTCTCCCACTCCGCCTTTTTCTTTTCAGCTTGTTCTCGCGCCTCACGCTCCTTCTGCTCCTTGTCTCTCTGCTCTTTCAGACGCGCTTCCCTCTCACGGGCAATTCGTTCTCGCGCTTCCCGTTCTCGCGTTTCCTTCTCTCGAGCACGCGCCTGTTCCCACTTCTCCTTTTCTGCTTTTGCTTTTGCTGCTCGCTCTGCTTCGTCACGCAACCTCTGCGCCTCCTCTCGTCTCTTCTTGAGCTCCTCTGCTCGCCGTCGCTCCTCCTCACGTTTACGCGTTTCCTCTCGAGCCTTCTCCCACGCACTTTTGGTATCATTCGCTTTGGGTGCCGCTTTGGGTGCCGCTTTTGGCGGCTCTGGCTGAGGTGGAGGAGGCGGTGGAGCCTGGTATTCAGGTTTTGGTGGTGGTGGAGCTTGATACTCAGGCTGCGGTGGTGGTGGGGTCTGATACTCAGGCTGCGGCGGTGGTGAGGTATGATACTCAGACCGCGGCGGTGGTGGAGCATGATACTCGGGCCTCGGCGGTGGTGGAGCATGGTACTCGGGCTGCGGCGGTGGCGGAGCATGGTACTCGGGCTGCGGCGGTGGAGGAGGAGGAGGAGGAGGAGAAGGAGGAGGAGCTTGTTGCCAACTATTTGGTGGCGGCCCCGTGTACTTTGAGCGCTGATGCGGGCCATTACCACCAGCGCTTTCACCATTTCCCGACTTCGAGCTGGAGCTGCTCCCTGCTTGTGTCTTGCCCAGAGCCCATGCTATCACGCCAACGACCAGCACGAGGACTGACACGCCCACGCCGGCTCCGCCGGCTGCTATCAGGAGGAGCCATTGTTTGATGATGGGAGTGACGAGCGTGTACAGACCAACGGCCAGCAGAGTGGATGCTACGCCAGCGAGAAAGCTGTTTCGATGGGGTTGCATCGAAGGTAAGTAGAGGAAGCCGGAGCCGGCGGAGTGCGGTGGGATGATGAAGATATCGTAGTTGCCATCTGGGAGGCCACCGCCCGGAGGACGCGGGTTGGCGCCATGTGGTGGCGGCGGTGGTGGAGGTGGTTCTTCCATGAGTTGGACTGTTTACACAGGGTACCCTAGGCCGTTTTTTGTCGTTGCTCTGTACCAGTGGTCCAGTTGGCGAGTTCGGGGCTATCGGCGATTGTTGCGAGTGGGAAGCGTCCTTCGCTGGCGATGCGCGTGTTCCATCCGTGCTCTCCGTCGTTGTCGTTGTCGTCGGATGTCGGTGAGCCCAATCGCTGCTGATGAAGGTGTGCGTTGGAATTTGCGGTTGTCACGCCGGCAAGGTTATGATGTGTCGGAACCCTAAACGACTCCCTCCCGCAATAAATATCACAACCACAATGGCAATCCACGCATGTGCACCAGAATGCCGCTCAATACACGCAGACCTGTCTGGCAAGGAGAGAAGGTGTCAGAGGGTGTAAGCGTGTCTCCAGGTCTCGAGGAAAGGGGACTGGACTCGACGCCACCGATGAGTGCCGAGCACGGTACTAGGAAAATAATGTTTTGGTAGCACAGAAGGCTGCAGAAGGGAGGAACAGCAGTTCACGCGCAACAGGACAGATTGTTTCGATCATCATGTTCACAGGAGGAGCGCTGGTCTTTTTCATATCAGACCACTGCTGAGCCTAGCAGCACGCTTCGACTCCTTGTCGTCTTCAACCTATGGGAGATTCCCCGGTGGCCCCATCATCGTTTGCTGAATGCTGACACGTCGGGTACGCGCCACCGAACATGCTGTCTGAGCGCACCTCCACGATAGGTGCCATGTCCTCCAGCAATGCAATCAATTGTGCAGCAGCTAGAAGATGGTGTGCATGACGTTTATTGCTTGCCCACCAACAGCGCTGCTGCTACACTACGCTACTCATGCCAGGGCCATCACTTCTGCTGCAAACTGGAGAGGGAGGTGAAGAAACAAAACAACAGTGGCTGGGCAGCTCTTGCTATGGCAACCAGTAGTTCCAGTCTAGTCCAAACCTTCTTAGGCCAAGCACGCTGCATACAGTAGTATGGGTTCTGCAATCGGGCTTCTCCATCTCACCGACACCTCGAGTCCTCAGAAGAACGACGATGAAGTGGTGATGGCTACAAAGCTTCTCGACTTCACCCATCGTCACTGAGGTCGTCAGTCCGGGCAGCTTGTCACTTCAGCAGTTCTCACACGCTGGCAGGCTGAAATAGCAGGCATCACCTCAGTCGGACTACTTCGTTGCAACGACGACAGCACTTCTAAACTACCTTAAAGGGAGCTAGGGGTCCTGGGAACGGTTTTAGAACCGTTGCGAAACGCTGTGAAACGTATGAGTTAGGGAACGCAAAAAGATGCATTCTATAAGTAGAGCGTTATAATAAAAGAGCGTTTCTATAGATTAAGCGCTCCTCGCTAAGAATATTCTGGAGACAAAACGTTCCGCAATTTTGAGTAGTTAAAAAAGCGTTTTGTAAGCGTTCTAGAACGGTTAAGTCGGCGTTCTTCGGAGATTATAGGCGTTCCCTCGGCGTTCTCGGACCCCTACTAGTAGTCGCATACCGGCTTATATACTACGCTCCTGCTGCCCGAGATACTAGGTTTATAATATACCTTCTATTCGGGATAGGTACCTAGGTAGGTGCCCTGCCTAATACGGTATATACAGGATCGCAGACGCGAGCGGTTCTATACTACGGTAAGCGAAGACTATTACTAGTCTACGCCGGCGTCGAGGCATCTACCTTACCCTAATTGCAAAATCGACTATTACTCTTCCTACTACCTATATCCTCTAATCGACCTCTATCTAATCTATTAACTAGAGGAACTTAACGGAACTCTAAGTTATATCTAGTAGCTCTACTCTAATATCCCTAGCAATAGTAGATTTCGCTAGATCTATCTCTTTAGCCCTATCGACACCGCGAACTACCGGAATAATCTAGCGCTTACCGGAGATCGCCGTTAAGTTGATCTAGTAGAGACCTACGACAAATTGAATATTGTCTCCTAGCGCGATTTAGTGTATAGGAAGCGACAACAAGCGGTCCTCGTTACTCGTAATAGTTAGAGTAACTAGTAAGAAGTAATAGCTATAGCCTGCCTGAACCTCTATAGTAAAGATTTAGTCGACGCGAACTAGCTACGAATATGTGCGTACGTTAACAAAGGTGCTATAGTAGATTGTCTTACGGCCTTAGGTATTCGCGTTATCGTACGAAACCTCCTTAAAGTACTTAATAGGCTTAGCTATAAATAGAGCAGTTATAGATAGGCGGTTATAGTCTATATCGAATGCCTTAGTAATTAACTTAGAGAGTTCCTTAGGAAATAGAGCAGCGTTGCCCTTAGTCGGAAGATGCAAAGTTGTCTTAACGTAGTCGACCTTTAGCTTTATCCGGCATTAAATATTAGAGTAAACGGCGCTAGAGATAATATCCGCTTAAAGCTCCCGCTTAACGTCCTTATTATCCGCATTAAATATACTACGCTCGGATCGTAGCATTAAACGATCGAACAGTCCTAGACAAGCCGCGTCGATATCCTTTAGCTAGCTAGTTACCTTAGTCTTATCGGGAAATACGTCCTAGAAAGTAAGCTAGGTGCTTATCTGCATATTAACGAGCTTAAGTAGATTACCTAGGTGTTCAATTTGTTAGTTAGTATAATGCGTATCCCGAATACTAGAGGGCGAGTCGGAAAACACAAGTGCTAAGGTAGTTTGCGAGTTTAAACAAATATAAATGCAAAGGCGAGGGGAGCAGAGCATACAGAAATAGAGTTAAGAAAAGGTAATACTTACAATTACAACTTTATCGGGATAAAGTTAGAGAGGCTCGTAGTAAAAAATATAAGAAACAAGAGACGCAGCTAGGCTCGACTTTATCGTAGATAAAGTTAAGGAGATCTATAAAAGAAAAACAGGTAGAGAGACGGGAGGGAGACAGATAGAGAGAATAAGGGAATAGTGCAAATTAGAAATTAGGAATAACGCGAGCGCAGCTAATACGGAGTATGCATAGGGTTAGGAAAGAGATAGGACTGCAGGTAGTAATACGTACGCTTAGGGTATTGCTTATTAGTACTATAGATCAGATTCTTAAAGAGTCTGTAAACGTCGTTAGCAAAGGCTACTATATAGACTAGAAGTTCCTACTTATGTTGAAACTCGCCGACTAGGACATTTAAGTTCTAGATAAGGCTATATCGAGAGGCGAGCGTAGGATAGTAGGTACTAACGTAGACGTTAGGAAGGGCTTTAATCTTTCGAAACTTTTTTAACGTAATAGGACCTATAGTAGACTAAACACCGCCCTCTCCGTTACTAGCGGTCTCTATAGAGTCTAAAGCTGTAATTATATTAGTGTCCTAGCTTAGGGTGCTAGCACTGTTTCTACGGCTGCTACCGCGGCTCCTACGACTACGAGTACGCTTTGCAGCCCGGGTAACTCCTTATAGAGTAGAACTACTAGGCGTCTGCAGTCGACTCCTTAGATTAACATCGACAGTAATAGTAGCTAACTCGAAGAGTCCCTAAAACATCTCGCGACATATACGTAGATTATATAGAAGTTATACCTGCTTAGAGGCAGCAAGTTTGCTCGATATTATTAGTATATTAGACTTCGCAATACGGCTGAACAATATAACTAATATCTGCGAAGCAGTAGCACTCGTGCCCGTTATCCCCTAGATCTTAGCGGCTAGGTCTAGCATAGTATCGATAATAGCTACTGCGAATAATAGCTCGATATATAAATCCTTTAGCTATATACGAAGGAGGATTGCACTAACTACCGACAGACGGCTAAGCTTAGAAAGGCTATACGATCCGAGATAGAACGAGACAGACTAAAGTTTGTTCTACCTAGGCGGAAAGGGAAATATACGGAGCTGTTAGCTAAAGTCTAGCTTTGCACGAGTCGTAAGGACGTTGTCTAGCAAGGCGGAGTATAATCTCTTCGTAATGCCGTTAAATTCGGAATAAGCTAGATCAGAAGGCCGACTTATAATAATGTCTAGCGATAGTGCAATTCGCTTAAGCGCGATAGGCTCTAGCATTATAGAAGAACTACTATAGTATAGTAGCAACCGGAAGTTAGTTCTAGTAGCTTTCTAGCCTTTAAGGAACTTTTCCTTTACCGAATCCGAAGAGAGGCCCTCTATATAGCGACGAATGCGCATTACTTCGTAGTAGTATCGACGAGTAGCGTACTTAGAACTAATGCTTAAGTCCTCCTACTTAGTGTTCTCTACGAAACAAGAGCGACACCTATACGTTGCTTATACCGACTTGAAGCCGGAATTGGTCTGTTGCTGCTTTATATCGCTAGTAAACATAAGGGTTATTATATATAACATAGTATTATTCTTCTCGCTATTAATACGGGTTGTTACTCTAGTATCTAGTGCTAACATTATAGGTCCGATTGTATTAATTAGAGAATCTATATTACTGCCGTATAGGCCTAAAGTAATCGGAAGTTTATTCGTACGCTTGTTACTGTCAATATTCGGCAATACGCGGTTCTTAGTATAGACTCCTATAGTCGCGCGCCGCATATTACGGTATAGACCGTAGTCGTCGATAAAGATATCGTTTAGAATAGTGCGGACTAGTATCTCGTTGTCCGCAAATGTCTTCTAGAGGTACTAGCGGCCGAAGTATAAGATTTCTAGTTCTCTATATATCGGATTATGCTAAAAGACTAGATAAGAGATTTCGTATATCTAGGTTGGATTATTAAGAGCATTCGTTAAGACAAATCGACGGATAAAGTATTAGGGTCGCCTAGTAGGGAGGTCCTATAGATTAAGAGCGCTGTTAAATGCATAGTGTATAGTTACTCTAGAATTTATTAGAGCAATCTTGTCGACTGTTACCTACTCTATAACGTTATCCTCGAGTATAACGACTTCGTTATAAGCAGCAGGAGGATCTAAGAGAGTAAGGACTCTATCTAGGAGCGCAGTTGCTGCAAGCGTTCGTTAGATATTAATAATATAAGTGCCGGGCGCTTCAGCCTTACTACTAGATCGATAGTCCTTTGCTACAGCGAGAATACGGCTAGTATAAGCTTTACTAAAGTTATCTTAATAACATGCACAGGTCGCGCTATTGCAACGGAAGAATACAAAGTTAGATAGAAAGACTAGGCCTCCTTAATAACCGATGTATTAATACGCCTTGCTCTCGGTAAGCTACGCTAGGTACTAATCTTCGTACTGCGAGACTATAATATCGTATTAAGCCTTAGCCTAAGTACTATTGCGAGTGCGGTCGGTAGCCATAAAAGGCACTAGAGCTACTAGCTCTAGGGAAGAGGGTACTAGCTATATAAGAGAGCCCTATCCGTCTCTATACCGCGCAAACTCTCTAGATATAATGCGGATATATACGTGCTAAATAGGAGTCTGCTATATTTCGTATAGCGCATCGACGAGCTCGCCTATACTAAAGTACAGCTTCTCTTAGGCTAACGGGGTCGCGAGATACGCCTAGTAGTATTACAATAAGTCGAAGTAGTAGATAAAGGCATTATTCTCTATAGCAGTAAGCTGTTTCTGTCCTAAAGCAATTATACTAAGAAGGAACTTGTTAAGAGGGACCTGCTTTATACGAATATCTAAGAGCGGAAGTAATCTATAAGTATAGGCCTTAATAGTATCGATAGTACCGGGAATGCTACAGAGGAGCTCAGTACACTTAGGCTTAGTAGCTACTACCTCTAGGAGGCTACGCAGCTGCTAGTAATCGACCCGTATAATCTAAGCAGCGATAGCCTATAAGCCTATAGCAAGCTCAAAACTAGTAACGTTCTTCTCGAGTAGCAGGCGTAGCTATAATAGGACCGTTAATATATCGGCGCCGAATCCTCGAATAGCTGCAGTCGGGAAAGATAGTAGCAGTATATAAGTTAGAGCTAGAGGTACTAGCGCGCGCATATCTGGCGCTATACCGATAGGAGCAATAGAGCCTAGTAGTAGTCCACCTAGAGGGAATTAGTCCTCCTGAACTTTATCCTTATCTAATAGCGCTTCAGGCTCGTTATTAACCGCATCTAGGTTCTCTATACGCTCCTAGTATACAGCTAGATTAGCAAGATCCTCGACGCGACTGAATCCAAAGTCCTCGGCCTCCTTATCGATATTAATAGCGCTATCTAAGCGCAGCTGTTATAGTTTCTCCGCTAGAGCCTCGGCATCTAATGTCTTATAGCTATAATCGGAGTCTAGAGAGACAGCAGTATCGAGCTGCGGTAGACTGTTATCCTGCTCTTCCTTATCGTCGTCGTTACGACCTCGCTTTACGCCTATACTAGATCTAAGGACTAGCAAGTTAGTAAGACTAAGCTTCGGGGCGCTAGGTAGTGCCTTTGCTAGAGCCTTAAGTCTAGGTAGCTTCTTCTTCGCAGGCATAGTAAAGTTGGTTATAATCGAATACTAGTAGTGCTTGTTTTGTAGATATTGTTTGCAGCTCTATATATATAGGTAGAGGCTCGTTCGATAGTAAACGTTCTAGCAGGCACGAGAACGCGCTAGTATAGTAGGGGCTGAAACCGGGCGGGTAGGGCATAATACTAAAGCAGCGCCCGGTTAGGAGCACTGCGATAGGTAGTATAAGGTTAAACTCCTTCTATTTACGTATTATCGAACAACTAATTTGCCCTAAACGATACGATCTGAAGCACAGTTTTGCTCCCTTTAATTAACACCTAAAGATACGATTCTATTAGACCGTATAGTATATCCTAGGTTAGAATTATAATCGCCGGGCACCTCGTTTACTCCCGTTATCGCTAAGGTATTTATCGACCGAATTAACGTCGATAAATCGATAGCGGTAAGACTATACGGGTTGCTATCTCTCGTTAGTACGAATAATTTTCTTAATCGGAATGTTCTGCGGCAATAGCTTATTAGTTGCGGTATTCGTAAGACGATTATATCTAGTTATTAATATACTATGTCTATACCTATCGCTCTTATTATCTGAATTAGCTCGATTATTCTCTACGTCAGAATTGCTATAGCTAATATCTTACTATTAAAAGGATCTAGAAGCAGTCTAATCGTTAAAAGCGGATCGTCCTTTACTATAGTTCTAATATCGCTTCGGGTTTCGTAAGCCTTAAGATTTATAAGAGCGGCCGGAGTCTAATATTTAAGAACGATCTAATATTTGAGAACGATTAAATGTTTGCGAGCGGCCTATCGTTTGCGATCGATCTAGTATAAATCTCTAATTTGCTTGTGCTTTAGTAGTAAGTAGGCGAGGATCGATCGTTCGTTCGTAGTCTCGCCGAGGACTGTTAGACTTATTAATCGTACGATCGTATAGAGGTTAACGGTAGAGCGGAGTTAGCGTATTATTCAGAGGTTAACGGTAGAGCGGAGTTAGCGTATCGTTTAGAGGTTAACGAGAGGCTACGTCTAGCGAAACGGACCTAGTAATAAATGCTTGCCTATTACTTAGAGGAGGGGTATAGGGAGCTTAGAGGTTAGTAGATAAGAATGCTGTAGTATAGTTAGTATGTTTCAAGATATTAATATAAGTATATTCTAATATACCCGAAGTTAGCGCGTATAAATGTACTAAGATAGCTTTAGTAGTATACCCTAGGGCTACTAGGTAAGACCTTTAATAGTATTACGCGTATAGCTCGCAAGCAAAAAGAATATTCCGATAAAGATACTAACTATCGGCACTATACTCCTCCGCATCGGAGGAGGAGCTAAAATTAATAGCCCTAATACGAGAATAAACCTATAAAACACTACGTTAGCTTATAGACTACGAAACTACGATAATAGCTTGCTAGATCAACGAAGTAAATAGGTAGTAAGTACTTACCGAGGTATCCTTCTCTTTTCTGCGACGTTTATGTCCTATTAACTTTGTCGAAAGCTCTACGAAGTGCTTGCGACAGATTTTAGCCTATTAATATATGTTTAGCATTTGAAAATTAGATATAGTCGGATATAGTATAGTTAGGGTATCGATAAACATAGCTGAGCAGCTGCCTATAGCGACTAAGGTATAGGTTATAGTATATACTAATACAGGATTAGTATATGTCTTCGTAGTTAGTACTTACGGCAACGATGTCCTTATAGTGCGGCGCGGCCGCAAACCCTTCGATAAGGGTATTTCGTTTACTAGCCTTTTTGACTTCGGGCGCCAAAATCTAGTCTAGAGTATTATACGCGAGAGATTTGAAAATTGCTACGCTATAGTTAGTTACTTACTACTTAGTTTAAGAGAAAGTTAGGTATCTAAATACTTACTACGAAGATAAGTCCTTCCTTTAGATAAGGACTTATTAAAGTCTAGAAACTCGTATATAAATACGAAAACTTTATAAAAGTTTTCAGAATTATACGCCTTTTCGAACCGACGGAGGCGTAGCGGAGCAGTTAAATCCGCTAGCTCTTCGTCCGCATCGAGAGCTTCGCGAACAAATTCCTATTAAGCTTAGCAATATGCCTCGCAAAAGACTTAACACCTACCTAATAAGTCGATAAGTACTTACTTCTATATTTGTAAGGGTCTTAAATTTTAAAGACCTTGTTGCCGTTTATAGTGCGGCCCGACTAGTAATCTATACAGCATAATCTGCTATAATATTAGAGCCCTATTGTCTATTAGTATACCTAAGCCTTACCTAAAAGTCTGAACATTTATTAACTTATATAGACCTTTCGTATAGTAGCCTCTATATCCGGCTTAAGACAAGTACTAGACAATAGGAGATTCTATCGGCCCTTACGGGCAACGAGCCGTACACGTTTATTATCCTTATCTTCTTTAGTAGTTTGCCCTACTACGGCTTTCGATCGTCTGCGTTTGCGAGGGGCGTAAGCAGCAGCATGCGCTGCATTTCGTTATTCCTATTATATAGTTAGCATACCTACCTAGTACCTTCGTTCGTAGTCTCGGGCTTCTAATGTCTACTAGAGGTACTCTACGAAAGTCGCTAGGCTTAAAGCTCCCGCCCGTAAATCGAATGCCCGGCTTAGCTAGGTCGCCGGTATGCATATATCGAATAAGGAGGTAAAGAATTAGTATCGTGAAACTTATAATACTGCTAGGAGCCGGGAGAGAACCTATCGGCCCGGCCGACATCCTGAAGATCGTAAAGGGGTTTCGAGAGGTTTCAATTTTTTAATTTTTATATAAATAGGTATAGGGCAGACGGGACGGGCAGCGATTGAGGTATATAGGTAGGGTGCGTAGTAGTATAACGCGGGAGGTAAGGTAAGGTAAAGGTAGATATTAAGGCTACAACGCCGAAGGAACGCCTACTATATCCGACAAACGCCGAAGAAACCGTTCTAGGACGATACTTCCCGATTTATAGTTATTAACCTATAAATAGGGAAGGACTATTATAGACCTAGAACGATCTTAATCCCGAATAGTTCTAAGATAGCTTCGCTACTACTTACTATTATAAGATAGTTTACGAGAAACGGAACTATTTAAGGATAGGTATATACTAAAAGACGTTCTACTCGAGGGACGTTTAGTAGTAAAATAGTTCTAGAGCGAGACGAGATAAATAACTATCGCTATATAGGAACGTTTAGACGCAGAGACGCTATTCCACGAAAACAGTTATATACCCGTTACTCTAATAGGAACGATTTCAAAACGATACCAGAGACCCCTAGTCCCCTCTTAGGTACTACTTACATGTACCTTATCTTAACTGCCTTACATGTCTATCGCTCCTGTGAATAAGGGGTAATCATACATGTATGTGGATGGCATCACACGGTCCTGGAAAGCAGGTTCGAGTGATGTCACTTGCATGTGACACTCCTCGCAAGGGAGAGAGCGGATGCCACTTCAATGGTAAGGTAAGAGTACTACGTACGTACGTTGTGATACCTTAACAGCAGGTGCTTTCTCGCTTGCTGTCATCTTCCTGAACATCTGCCCTCTCTTGACTCTCCAAACACTTCAGCGTCCCGTCTCTGCATCAGACTGCTTACCAGAAACCACCAAAATGACCACCCGACCCTTCTATACCGACGATCTATCCACAGGCCTGCGCACTGCCCAGGTACTAGGTCTGACGGCATCTGCTTTCCTTGCTGGTATGTTCATATGATATATACACCATCCACACTCGTCCAGACTCTGACACCTCTTCTCTCTAGGAAAGACATTCACCGCCAGCTTCAGCGCTGTACCAGCTCTCATGCGCGCAGAGAGTCCCTCCCTCTTGGCCAAACAATGGAAGACCCTTTACGATTCTGACAAACTCGTCGCGCCCTTGATCAGCATCCTCTCTAGCGGAACTTTCGCCTTTCTCGCCTACAGAGATGAATCATGGACGAAACCTGCTATCATGTACACCACTGCTTCCAGCCTGCTTCTCTCTCTGGTCCCCTTCACTTTCATTCTCGGCGAGCCTATCAATAAGAAACTGGAGGAGAAGGCGAGGACACTCACCAGCGCCGACGTCAAGGAGAAGTTGGTCGGCGAGGACAGTGTCCATGGATTGGTTGACAAATGGGCTACTGTCAATTTCGGTAGGGCTGTGATTAGTGCTGTCGCTGCTGTAACTGCCATTTGGGCTGCGGTAGAGAGGACCGATATTGTGCCTGCGACTTTGAGCTTTTCAACTGGAGCCAACAGGATGGGTCACTGAGCGAGCTGGTGTGGCACGTGGTCAAGTTATGATTTGGCAACATGGTAGTCTGCTAGGAGGCGTGGTTGGATTCAACTCAGATGGAGCCAGAGTGCTTCAGATGATCAACACCGACGCGTGAGTAATCGGTGGTATGACGAAGGAGAAAAGCTCAAGAGACTTTCCAAACAAGATGCCTCAGACATAAGCCTCTCCACTGTCTGTATTATTTAGAAAGACAGAGACTTTCCAAGTAAGCCGCAGTAGTAACTGTAACTATGCCATGCCCTTAGACATAAGCCTCACCACCTCTGTTACAAGTAGTATCTAAAAATACCAACAACATCCACAATCACTATCCTTCCTCTCATCGCATCAACATCGTTCCTGTACACTATTTCAAGCTCCATGGGCGACCGAATGGTAGTAAGTAGTACCTATACCCACCTTAGATCCTACATGTAGGTACATGTAGGTAGGGTACCTATCTGGGGATAATCGAGCTGAACTCGCAATTTCGTGCATACGTCCACCCTTTTTGAGGAACATGTACGCTAAGGTAAGGTAAGTACGGTATATAACTGAGGTAAGGTAAGGTAAGGTAAGGTAGCTCTAATCTCGAAGGATTGGTTTTATGAGGTGGAAATGGGTGCTGGCGGGCGCGTCTATCTATAAAGTCCTATACGGGTCGTTGCGATGTTGACTCACCGTGCGACCTTAATATGATTACATGTATACGACTAATAAGGTATTGTTGCTACTGTTACCTGTTGAAACTACCTAGCATGCGTTCAGAAAAACGTCGACTGTTTCAGAGTATACATGTATCTCAGGTAAGCAGTAGAAGTCGGTCGGTTTTAAGCGAAGTTCGTAGGTGGTTGTTTTTTAGCATGTTTGGAAGTGCGAATGGGATATATATAGATGGCTCAAGATAGATATTGTTCATATATGTTACCTCATGTATGGACTCGATCACTCATGGTGTGATGTCAGTACATGTAGTATAGCAGTGCTCGTGCGGACATGTATATAGAACAATCTGGTACCGAATTGCTACTGTAAGGCTCGGCGAACCCCGTTGAGAAGACAGTGAGAGATTATTGTCTTCGGCCGGCGGAGATGGTTTCGATATTTCGCTAGGTAAGGTAGAATCAATATGCTCACGCCTTTGCGAAGTCCTTCTCGGCAGACTTGAGATTGTCGCTTCTGTCGAAATTGTCGCTTCTGTCGAGAGTACTCGCGCATGGGGTTCTTACAAGAGAAGAAGCGCGCACAGAGGTTGTCGCACATCACATCACATCCAGCCTGCCCCACCGACCCCTCCTGTGATCTACAAGTACATGCACCTAGTCGCAAGAGCCAACGGAAGACAGAGGTCTGTTTGGCAGCACGTTGGCACTTCCAACGAGAAAGGGAGGGGGAGCAAGAGTGTTCGACTACGATGTGATATTCAGGAGTGTTTTCATGCAATGCGGCCCGCCACTCTATTCCATTCTAGCCTCGACTTCGAGGGGTAGAGAACTAGGAGGCAGGTTTCACATCATCACTCCCAAGCACAAAACCCGAGGCGAGGCGACGCGAGGCCAAGGCGAGACGACACTCCTCGAGATCTGGCGTCGCAAGGTCATCCATCACTATAGCAGGACTGCTTCAGCCTTCATTTCGGCACTAAAATAAGTGGTATATCAGGACTCGTATGATTGTGTAGACAGGGTCCCGGTGCCAGTCACGAGTCCGCGACTCGGTAGTCTGGAGCCGCATCCGCTAGTTCTACTGGCCACGGTGGATGTCCGGCTTCTCACACAAATGGCGAGAAGTCAATCGCAAACGGTGCCTTTGCAGGTAGTCGTACTGAGGAGACATCCGGTTTCGACGCCGCCAGCACAGCCTGGCCGTTGGTATCAAGAGTCGATGTGTGAGTACACTTACTGGAGGTGGGCGAGAGCAGGTTCTACGGTGAGGTACGTGGACCTTATATGTGCTTTACTTTGATATTACTATCGTCAGGACGATAAGAATAGTGTCGATGGCGATGACGGCGGTGATGGGCGCTGATGCCAACTAGCGTGTCTTTGGGGTACTGTACTCCGTACTCCGTTCCGTACGACTACTGTAGGGTGTAGCAGACTAGCAACACTAGTAGTGCCTCTGGCGCTGGGCTGGTGCATGACAGACAGCCAGGAGACACCGGCTTCAGGTACAGGTCAGGCACAGGTAGAACTACCTACCGTAGGAATCGAGACGCTGATGCATCTTCCCTCCCTCCGTCCCTCCCTCCTTCGCACGAGCGAGAGAATTACCTTACTGTCACAGTCTCATACAGTAGAACTAAACTCCTCCCAATGTCCACGATCGGGGGGACCTTTACTCTTATTGCACCACAAACCATAACCCGACAGGTATCTAACCTACCTTAACCTACCTAAACCTATCTACCTACCTGTACCTTGCAGTAGAACCAGTACAGCCAGTACAGGTACCTGGACTTCCCTCCAACGCCGACGACTACATACCTGCCACCACCTCTTCCACTTCCGCTGGCCTGCTGCTCCCTGGGGGCGCTTCTTGACTTCAACAACCCACGATGCACTGGATCATTTGAGCGACCGAGGGAGGCAATAGTCGCACTGCCTTCACTACCATCACCACCTCCTCCACCACCAGTATCACCACCGCTACCACCACCGCCATAACCATGGAGTCGTCCGCGCCCTCCGGCTGCCACAGCTCGCGGGACCCGGGACCTGCTCGAAAAGCAGCGCCCTCCTATCGACTGTTTCCCACGGTCGAGCCAACACCGCCGGCGTCAACACCGCCGGCCTCGCCTGTCGCGCTGTACAGGGACGGCGTAAAGAGGGCCAGCGGCGCCTACCGCTGTCGATCATCCTCGATCGAGAAGGGCTCCAAAAGGGCGTGCGCGACGACTTCACACGCAACATCAACATTGCTCCCCACCAGATCTCCTTCGGCCAGGCAGGCGAGCTTGCCGGACATCAAGACTTTGCAGAGTGTGCGCAAAGTCGATGGTTCTAGTTCTAGTGCGGCCGCGACGCGCTCGCTAAAGTCACTCGGACGCCAAACTCCGGTCTGTGCGGAAAGCGACCACATCCGAACTACTAGCGCTCCTGAACGATCTCCCATCTCACCACATGGATCCGGCCGTGCAGCTATTGGCGATGGACGCTATGGAAATACCAGTGCCCCCTTCGCTCCTGGCCATGTTGCACGCTCTCCGGCTCCCATGCCTACCGAACTGGCCTCGTCCTCTGGCGGCGCCCCCAGATCGAAACGATCCAAGCCTAATCTTCGCATAGCAGTGACCACAGACTCGAGCGAGTGTCCACCTCCCCCACCTCCGAAATCTCCAAGACATCATCAAAAGGGTGGAGATCATGCTCCTCAATCACCTGTGACGCAAGGCCATCGCCCGCGCCTTGATGCTCCGTCAGAGCATCCGGTGTCACAGCGCTCGCAGCAGCGTCCAGCCGAGCCTTCATGTAGTCCAGATGTCAGAGCGCGAGAGTCCCATGCCAGTTCTGCCCCTCGTATACGGCGCACCTTCTGGCCCAAGATCTTTCCGCGAGAAGAACCACCCACACAACGAAGCCTCCACAGCTACGGTCCGTCACCAATCCGCCCGAAAACCGCCGGAGCAACAACTTCCACCGTCTCGCCTGCGCCCGCGGTCTCTCGGCTGCCGACAGTTCCAAAGATTTATACCAGTACGCCTTCGAAGCTGTCCAGAGTAGAGCTCAGGTCGCACCAAAGTGCAGATCGCTTGAGGAGTGAACGCAGGCCCGAAAGTCCTGACATCACGCCGTCAACGAGCATGGCAGACCATCGCGGCTTTTCGAGCAAAGTGCCGCGTTCTCGTCATCAGGCCCCGCCTGCCGCCAGAGACCTATCTCCTGTGCGGGTAACACCAACAGACGATCGTCAGAGCATAGCCGATGCAATTCGCGAGCACTCTCGCGAGCACAGTGGGAACCAGAAGCGACATGCCAAGGATGAGGATGTCACGCCCGAGTCGCTTATCAAATCCGATGCAAAGACCGCGTTGGCGATTGCAAGAGCCAATGTCGCCGCGCTGCGAGATTCAAGTCCGTCTACAGACAATCCCGATCGATCAGCCAAAGATCGTTCGTCAGGCTCGGAACTGGGACTGCTCAATCGAGCCATTACAGCCGAGGCATTAGTCCAAGGCGGTTCCCCCATCGCTGACACAAATCCAATTGCAACTTTGAAAGATTTGAGCCAACAGTGCGACGCATTGCACACGCGTTATGCTAGTCTGCGAATGGAACGCCAGAAAATGTCCAGTGAAATCATTGGAAGACTGAAGGAGCACAGGACGGACACAGAACATCTGAACGCGCTCCTGAACGATCAGTTGTCGCTCGCTTCCGTAAGCTCATCTATGGACATATGCTTTGCAAAACTGAAGTCCTTGGATTGTCGAAAGGAAGACGCAATTTCTGCTCTCATAGCTCAAACGACGCACGAGACCAAGCAGCAGACTGACAACATAGCTGCCATGATCGCATCGATGACAAGGGAGCCCCGAAACTCATCTGTCGCTCCCTCAGCAGAGAGCGAGAGCCCGTATGCTCTCACAGGTCAATCGACGCCAGACAGCAGGAGAGAGACATTTTTCGCCAATCGCTCCACTCAGTCCAGTTTTCTGAGAACTCTCTCTTTCACGAGCGATACTGCAAGCTTGAAACACAGACTATCTCTATCATCTTTCCAGAACGAAGCAGCGGATGTGCCCCAGGAAACCATCCTAGGGGCAATCGAAAGCTCTATACATTGGATGCGTCCGCGAGAGATATCTCTCTCGCAGCGGCATGAGGGAGCCGACAAGGGGCTTATGTTGGCGCCCACCACGTATACTCCTCCGCAGTCTGGGACCAGCGAAAGTACCGCGCAGAGGAAGAATGAAGAGCGGTCATCGATCGAGCGTGACTCACAAGAAGGCCTCTCGGACACTCCCAAGCACATCCATGCTCCGGTTTCCAACAGCGCCCACTTTATCGGCGTCTCAGATGTCAACTCGACAAGACCGCAAGCTGCGAGCGTCGACTTCGAAGTTTGCCCGATCAATTCCGCCTCGGGTAAAGCGCTTTCGCTTCTGCCTGTCTACCCTACGTCCACAGCAATAGCCGATGGGGAGTCTCCAGTTGTGCCAGACCTCACTGCTCAACTGGAGAGTTTTCCTAAACCCTTCGCACCAATGACATCCTGTCGCGGGAATCCGAAGAAGGAACTTCCCATCTTAGCGCCGCTGGCGGCCAACCCTCCGACTCCAGTGGCTTCAACTTTCGAACAGAGACACGCAAACGATTTGGAAACAGTATACGGTATACCCATGATAGCACCACCACGTCGGGACTCGTCGCGAGACCTGACCATCAACAAAACTATCGGCAGAAGTATGACTCAGGGCTCTTCGCGCACAACGCACACGATACAGGTTTTCATTGAGCAAGATGATCTAGAGATTTTGGATCTGTATAGACAAGGTTCGGAAAAAAGGGTTGCGGCTGTTGCTCAGGCATTGCACACTTGAAGTATTTGTCTTCCTCGAAGAGCTCGATGAGACGAGACAGTCGTTTTTTGTATATATAAAACCAAATCTCATGAGATGTAATGAAAAAGAAGAGAAGAAGAAGAAGAAGAAGAAGAAGCCAGAAAATCTGAACAATAGAACTTGGCAAATGCATAGAAAGAAATGCAGAGAGAGAGAGAGAGAGAGAGAGAAGAGATATGATACCAACCCAAGATTTCGTAGATTTTGAGTATCAAGACTCATTCATCGCAGTCATCCGATATGGAAGGAAATAAAAAACCCCACAATTCATAACAGAATGATGAACGCTTTGCAGAGCCAAACCATGCACACCCATCCATCCTTTCATCCATGCATGCACTTCCCGAAAAAACAACAACAAAAAAAGACAAAACAAAAATCCCTTTTCAATTTTCCCCAACATTTTTTTATTTTTCTCTTTTCATTTGCCTCTCCTTCCTCATTCATAACGACTAAGCAACACCACCAGTAGTAGTAGTAAGTCTCAAAACTCTCCCCACAGCTCTCACTCCGGATTTCAAACTTCCATCTCCTCCTCCTCCTCCTTTCTTACGGGTAAAAGACTTTTCGAGCGGACCGGGTTTTGGTGGCCATTCGCCATCGTCTTTCCAGCCTTGCACTAATGCACTGATGAGAGTGAGGAGGTTAATGGGGACAGAGGGAGTGCGGGATTGGAGGATGATTTTGTTGTAGATTTCGGGATACATGTCTTGGCTGATGCGTTTGCGGATGGGATCTGGGGAGTTGGAGAATGGGGTGGGTTAGTGGTTTGGAGCTTCTTTTTTGGTGTTGGAATAGATGAACTTTGATTCGATGTATATGAAAGATGATGGGTTTGAGAGGGAAAAAGCAGTTGCATGGTGGGTGGGTGATTGAGTGGGCTGTGAGGATGGAAGTAGGACAGCATTGGGACTTACGTTTGGGTAGTAGTGCCGGTGCTATAGGTACAAGAACGTCCAAAGGTATCGTCGGCGGACTCGAGCGCACCGTGGTCGCTGCTGCCGCTGCTGCTCCGGTGACATCTGGCGATCCTGACGGCGTGGAAGCGGGCGTCGTCGACACATGCGCTTCAACAGAAGATGTGGACGTGCGGGGACTCGATCCAACTGAGCCAGACGTGGAATCGACCTCAATGGGCTCTGCTCGACCTTGCGCGTGGTCTGCAACAAGACCGCTACCACTGCTGCCTTCCAGGAGTCGCACGTCTCTTGTTTCTCGAGCACAACACCACAAGTCTCTCCTTCTCGTCCAATGCGCCAAGCCGTCATTCCACTCCATTTCTTCGTGCATGCCCTGCCATCGTTTCCGCTTGCGCGCCTGCTGACGGCTTCGAAGCTGTGCGCCCACGCTCTCTGGAGCGTCGAATTTGTAGACTTCTTTGCTCTTGCCCGAGGTGCGCGCAGGTGTCATCGTCGCTTCAGACTCGGGTTCAGATGATGCATCAGAATACTCCCGTTCCCTCCACTCGGTGGGCTCAAAGCCCAGACCCAATGCCTCGCCCACCACTCCGTTCGCGCGGTCCTGGTGGGCGCTCGGGGCGTGGAAGCGGAAGCCAGCTATGCGATCTTCGACCTTCTCCGTTGCTGGTCTCGCAGCCTCTTGCCGCCCGCTCGACTTCCATGCCGGCAGTGGCGGGTATTCCCAGTCATTTCGGATCTTGTCTCGCAGCAGCCGTCGTGCCTCTCGTAGCTGCGCTTGCTGTTCGGCGCTGCGGTGGTGCGAGCCTGGCAGATTCAGGTGCAGCGTCATGTTCTTTCTTTCTTTCTGTCTGCTCTCAAGTTCTCTTCCAGACCTGGTGCGATTCGTAGGAAAGGTAGGTAAGGTAGGTACCGTATGGGAGGAATGCTCGCCGTGGTCAACAGTATGAATAGGTCGGTACCTACCCGTCTCCCTGCCACTGCTGCTGCTACGACGCTCGAGCTCCAAGGTACATGTATGGGCAGTATGTGCAAGAATGGATCAGCAGTACATGCATTGCATGTATACCTCATGCCGTGTCGGAGTCGGACGGAGGCCGTGGACGCACTCGACGTCAGCAAGCCCGCGATAGTTCTAGGTTACATAGTTCTAGTCCTACTAGTACATGTATGTAACTACCTTATGTCGAAAGCCCTTGTAGATCGATCGGTCGAGAACAAGTCAAGCAAGACACAAGAAGGCAAGGCACGCTGTCGCACACCGCTACGACAATCATCATCATCATCACCTTGAGCTATTGACGACCACTGCGAACAAGCATCTTCGCTGCCGTACAAGGTATTTCTATGGTAGATTATCATTCTTGTATGAAATTGAACAGATGATACGCAACAAGGACCAACCTGGAGACATCCACCTGTCAACTGGTGCTACTTACTGTACTACTACGCAACAAACTTGGACATGGCTGACGCTAAGCCGTCGTGTCGATATATAACCAGTAGTCTTTCATCATGCATCCTCCATTTCACCAGATCTTTTACCTCCTCCTCTTCGGGACTCTCGTGATTCGATTCTCGTACTCACGATGTTCCACCTCGATGGTGTGTGTACTACTTGATATTGTTATGCCATTTCAAGGACAAATCCTTCTACTCTTGTGTATAAGGTACGCATATTGCAAGTTTTTTTTTTGGTTCCGCAGAACTTGCAGCACAAGGTGTCAGTGACCTTGGGGGAAACCCACAATTCTTGTGTTGCAAGAGAGAGAGAGAGATAGCAAGGCAATATTGGATTGACCTCTTCTGTAAGGTATGTGCGCCTCGCTCATCATGCCTTTCCAAAAGCCAGCCGGTAAGTTGTAGCGAGTATTTCACAGTGTCTTAAGGCATCCTATACAAACGAGCTGTACAGTCCTCTACCTCCGTCTTCATCAGCTTAATGCTGCACAGTTGTTTGTTCCCAAAAATGCCATCATGAAAACGCCCCGGTGAGAAAAATGACAAACCACCGCTATTACGCCGCCTTCATCTTTTGCGGTTCAGACTTTTCGGCCGGGCAGCCTCGACTTCGCTCTCATCGCCCTCGGAGCTGTCCTCGTCATCGTCAGAAGAAGAGGCAATGCTAGGTGCTTCTTCATCCGAGTCTTCCTCTTCGCTTGAGCCTTCCTCCGCCTCGTCGTCGACAAGACCGCCATGTCGCTCTTCGTCTTCGTCTGCGGATGTCTCATCTTCAACGCCGTTGATGAATCCATTGGGCAGATCTGAATCACCCGATACGGCGTCGTGGTTCGCTCCCGGCAGACGTTTATTCGTCTTGCCAGCCAAATCCCCAGCTTCATCCTCGTCATCACTGGACCAGGCGGTGTTCTGCCCATCTATGTAGAGAACGCCCTGCTCGTCATCCATATCATCTGCATTTGCAGCACGAGACTGTGCATACATATTCCTTCTCGCTTCGAGTTGTGCACTGAGCAGATCGAGTTTCCCTTTGAGATGTAGAAGTGGCTGCAGACCGTTGGCGCGCTCACGGGTGACTTGCGCCAATGCTTTCAACTTCTTCATGAGCTCCGGCTGATTTGCGAGATAGCCTCCATGTGTCACAAGAGACCACTGTATCCATATCATGAGTCTTCCAGCGCGTCCTGGTCTCTTATGTATACGCTCTGCTATGCGTTGTAGAAGGACCGCGATTTGGGGCGACTGCTGGCGTTGGATGGTGGCGCGAATCGCGTTTACATCAGCCATAGCAAAACAGCTTTCGAGCAGATCTTTGTCATTAGTCTTCAGTGCCTGCGTCAAGACTGTGCCCAGAGAGCCGGCAGTGGGTGGTTGTATTATTTGTCTTCCATCTGTGGGCACGAGACTTCCAGGAGGGCCGTGGTCCATCTGCAGTGATTTTTGAACGTCTATTGGTACCGGGTGTCGTGCCTGCAGCATGTCACCAAATGTCAATTCATCTGCTGGTTCAGCGTCGGCCATGTCCATATCCTCGTCCCCAGCAGCAGCTTCCTCGTCATCAGCATGGCCATTGGTAAGTGCTCCATCTTGCGGAGCAGCGTCTGCTCTATGCTCATGCTCATCCACATCATCATCATCCAAGTCGCTCGATTCGTCCGCGCTGGAAATGCTGATCACTTCGCTCTGTTTTTGCTGCTCGTCCTGCATTCCGTCCGAGCTCTCCCCCGCAGCGAGAGCATGAGATTCGTCCACCCTGTGGGCTCCTGGCCTCGCCACACCGTTGGTCAGTTTTGCATCCAGCTTTTTACCAGACCTCGTCTGCTCATCGACCAGAAATGCGAGTCCCGGTGAGGCGACATTGTGAGACGCCTTCAGTCGCTTTGAGGAAGGTGGCGGCGGGGAGGCAGAGCGAGGCCCTGCTTGCCGTTGTCGTGGGCGCTTAGTGGTACTCATAGCGATGGCATGTCTGTATCTCCGTAGTGCGCGCAGGATGACTTCTGAAGGACGGAGAAGTGCTGTCGTTGAGCTCGCAGGTTCGGCTCAAAGTCGCGAAGCTTTTTTTTCCTAATGTGCCGTTATCGACGAAATCTTGGCTACCCTTTCTGATTTCGATACACCCGTGACCGGTCACCGTTACCCGGACTTGGGCTCTCGGCGACCACCATGATCAGTCTGTAATACATGGACCTTTCTGTGTCTTGCGACGCCGAGTGCGATATGCATCATGGAGTTGTTTCACGCTCAAAACGAAGACAAAGCAACGCGCACGCCATACTCCTCTCTCATCACCATCTGTGTGGCCTTTCACACACCAGGTATTCCACCACCCACCAGTGCCACCACCCACCAGCTCGCCGATCCTCATGCTGGAACGGTGGCTGGGAGCTGTCTGCGAAATTTGAAGCCGTAGCCTGGTCTTCAGGGGGGCCACACGCCAATCAAGCCGCATGCCGTGGAGAGGCCGGACCTTGCGTGGACGCCTTTTCAAAAGGGCCGTCGCGCGCTGCTGATAATTTCTTGTGCTGTCCTCCGTCTCCGTCTCCGTCTCCTCCGTCTTCCTCCGTCTTCCTCCTGGCCCAGCTTCAAGGCTTGAATGCTTGAATGCTTGATTGATTGATGGATTGATTGATTGATTGATTGATTGATTATTGATTGATTGATGCTAGCCACTCCCTCCGCTACCGCACCCCACGCCACGCCACGCCACGCCACCCTGAACCAGCCATCAATCCTCCCACACAACATCAGGAGTCAGGACTTTCACGAGAATCAGGACATCTCCCTGGTCCCTCAGGCATCTATGCGTCTGGCGCTAGTCACTTCTGCATAACATCAACAGTCAAACACGAGACCTCGCGAGCATAACACCTCATAACCACCATACAGGCTAGGTACCTTACAGTGCAGACTACAGTACAGGTAGTCTCCTACCACCTGTCTGCTTACACAAAGCACAACAACGACGCTCGCCGCCACACGGGTCCGCACAAAGGCTGGCGCAGTCTCGTACATACCTTACTGCGCCGTGTCTGGTGGCGATTACTCCTCAGTCCTCATCATCATTATTCTGGTGGCCCCAGCAGGCAGCGGCTTCCGGCCCAAAGGCCCTCAGCCAGTCAGGTGCGCGAAAAAGCTCGGCGGACCGAGCCGACCCTAGCGGCCTCTCGAATCACCCTCTCTATTTCTTCTAAACAACTTGATCGCCTTTCGAAGTTCTGCAGGCGCCACAGAGCCTCAAGCTTCGAAGAAACATCGCCCGCCATCAAAATACCAAACAACCCGCCCCACCTCGAACCCCTGCCGCAGCCTGCCCATCGCGGTCGCGTGCGCGCATTCTTGACGTGTTGCTGTACATTTGCGCCATCCTCGACACCACCACGCGACACGGCCAAGACACGTAGCTCGCGTATCGAACCCTTGGGCCATCTGACTGGAACCTGGGTCGCGTCTTCCCACCATGGCCTCGGAGGTCGCGCAGCCGGCGAATAACACCGTCGCGCACAACGACGCGCCACTCACCAATGGGTATGTTGTCCATCACCCCCTCATCGTCCCCATCACGTCGGCGTGGCAGCGCTTATGGCACAGGAAGTGAAGATGGAAATGGCAGAAGTGAATCAAGTAGCGCTAGAATAGCTGTTTCCACCGTCTCACTTCTCGCTGCTTATACCTCTGACTTCTCTCAGTGACGGCGATCATACGATGATCGACACCGCAAACTCCGATGCTTTCGAAGGAAACGCTGCAGTATCAAAACTCGATTCGAACCTGGTCGACGGCGCCGATGCGCCGACAGAAACGATGAACACCGAAACCATCGCAACGGAACCCAAACCTATAGAGCATGTCGCGTCAGGCATCACACCCGTCTCGGACTTCATGCCCAAAGACGCACCGACTTCGCATCCTACCCCTCCGCCTGACGATGAGCCCGTGGTCAACTCAGATTCCAATGGCGATGTTGTGATGACCTCGGTTGAGGAAGTCGCTCTGCCAGCATCGACTGCAGTCGCACAGGACGCGACCGCGGATGTAGCCCAGGACCCTGCTGAACTCAGCGAACCTGCACAGCCTGGGTCACAGTCCGCGATAGACTCCGTGGTGGAGCCTGTCAACGTAATTCCTGCGCAATCCAAGCCAGATGAAGACCTTGCGCCGGTGTCTGCAACCTCGGAGTCAAGCCTTGTACGGCCCCGAGAGGAGGATGATGATGATGCTGAGGAAGAAGAGCGCGCTGCGAAGCGGACCAGAATGGACGAGACGGGGCAAGACGAGCTTGGCGCAAATGCAGTAGATGCAAGCGCAGATGCGGATGTCAATCCTGCATCTGCGCCAGTACAAACCAAAGTTGAACTTGACCCAGAAATCAAGACTGATGCTATGGACGTGCAGCAGCCTGCAGAAGCACCACGCACCGATCTAGAGGCCGCGCCTGTGACAGCTAGCAATCCTGCTGCAGACGTCGAATCAAAGGCCACCGATTCTGTCAGCAAGCCGGTTGGAACAGAGGTGAAAGCTGCTGCAGATCCTCCTGTTGCACCTCGATCACTGGCCTCTGCGTCGACGACAAAGTATAGCACACAGCCAATGACTCAGGCACAAACACGCTTCTTGCAAGAGAAGATGAAAAATCTGAAGAAGACCAAAAACTCGACCCCCTTTCTTCACCGTGTCGATCCGATAGCGCTTAACATCCCTACGTACACAGAAATCATCAAACAACCCATGGATCTTGGCACGATGGAGCAGAAGTTGAAGGGCGGAAAGTATGGGTGCGTGCAGGATTTTGCAGATGATTTCAACCTGATCATCCACAACACGCGTACGTTCAATGGCCCAGCTCATGTCGTGACCCAGGCTGGTATGGCGATGGAAGCATATTTTAGGAAAATGATGGAAACTGTCCCTAGCGCCAATCAGCCAGCGCCGGCCAAGGCTCAGCCTAAGAAGGCTTCGCCCAGACCACCAGCGCCTGCCAGACGAGAGTCGCGCTCTGCACATCCTGCCCCAACGGGCGTGACAACTGGAACGTCGGAACCATTCGCCCTTCAGCCGGATGGCACACCGCAGATCCGTCGAGAGTCAACCACGAATCGCCCAGCGCGTGTCATCAAGCCGCCGCCCGCCAGAGAGCTCGCTTACGCCAAACCCAAGCGCAAGGAGCACCAACTGGAGCTGAAATTCGCCGAAGATGTCTTGGAGAAGATTCGGGGACCAAGGTACGCGTCTGTTGCCACCGTGTTCTTGACGCCCGTGGACCCTGTGGCCTTGAACATTCCGCATTATCGCCAAATAGTCAAGCATCCCATGGATCTGGGCACCATGACACAAAAGCTCAAAAACGGCCAATATAGTCGAGCTTCGGAGGTCAAGAAGGACTTTGACCTCATGATTTCCAATTGCCTCGCCTTCAATCCCAATGGAAACCCTGTGCGCGACATGGGCATTCAGCTTCAGCGTGAATTTGAATCCTTGTGGCGTGAGAAAGACAAATGGGAGAAGAAGCAACGCCAGGCACGTGTCGCCTCTGCTTCTGACGACGAAGATAGTGTCGAGGAGGAAGAAGACGAGGAGGAAGAGCAGCCGCAAGATGCTGCTCAGACCATACTTGCGTTGCAGAAGCAACTCGCGGATATGCAGAACGCCCTTGCCGGCTTAAACCATCAGCCCAAGCCGAAGAAGGCCAAGACATCCAAGAGCCACAGCAAGAAGAACAGTGCAGTACCTGCTCCAAAGTCGAAGCCAGCACCCCCGCTCAAGACGAAGGCCAAAAAGGGACACAGGGACGTCACGTACGAGGAGAAACAGGAGATATCCGAGGCTGTAGGCAAGATGAATGCTGCTCAGGTCGAACAGCTGACACAAATCATCACGTCCAATTGCCAGAAGTATGCTGAGCAAGAAGAAATGGAGCTCGAGATTGATGACCTTCCGAATAATGTTCAGGCCATGCTTTTGACTTTCGTTCGGGGCATCTTTGGTAATCCACGCAAAAAGGCTCGTGCTGTGACCCCTGACGACGGTGCTGGTGCAGACGACGACGATTTCGAGCCTGGAGAGCGGCGGGGCGCCAAAAGCGGCGGTGGGAAGCGGAAGAAGCACAAGCCAATGGGAAAAGACGAGCAACAGAAAGCCATCGACAATATTGAGAAGCAGCTCGCTCGATTCCAAGGTGAAGGCGGTGCTGGTGGCGCCGGCAGCCCAAACAACCATGGATTCGCAGCTGGTCGGGCCGATGCGGACACTTCTGGCGATGAGAGTGAATCCGAGGAGGAATAGTTCGCGCTGTGGCCAAGATAGAAATTGAGGATTTCGGGGATGCCGATATTTTCTGCAGTTGTAGCTGTTGTGATTTCGAGATATATCACTCAGCAGCACCAAGCAGCAAGGTTCGAGTCCTCTACTTATTCATGACTGTATGAATGAGGACGGGATGAGGCAGTAGGATAATCAGAAACATCCAGCAGCCCTCCTGCTTTCATCGATGGAGATTATGATGAGTGTACACGTAGCGTACGATGAGAAGATAGTTTTACGCACGCGAAACGAAGGTACGTAGCAGAGTATGCTCCAAGCTCGCAATTGTTCCGTCTCTTGCAGTCTCGTCTCGTCTCGTCTCGTCTCGTCTCTTCATCTGGTTGGCTCTTAATTGTATGTTGTATTCGATACACTACGCCTCATTCATGCCCGGCTCCGTCCATGCTGATGCTGATGCTCTCTCCGTCTGGCGTATTCTTCGATCTTCCCAATCAAAACTCGTTGCTTCTTCTCGAGCTTGTAGTCTCGAGTCTTGTTATGATAATGTAGAACTACATGTACCTTAGCTTTCTGTAGTCGACTCAAGTCGATCTCGAAGGTGTACATCAGGGCGAGGAGTTGAGGTTTGGGCGGTGGCGTCTTTTTGTTTGATGAGAGAGAGAGAGTATTGTAAGTGTGTACGTAAGTATGTGTGTGTGTACGTAAGTATGTGTGTGTATGTGTGTGAGAGAGAGATGTAGCGAGCTTGATTGACTGATTGATTGATTGACTGTGTTCCGTGGTCGTTGTCGTTGTTGTTGCTGTTGTTGCTGTTGTTGCTGTTGTTGTTGTTATTGGAAGTGAGAAGGGGAGACCAACAAGAGATCACAAGGGGGAAGGCTGTCGTGGGTATGTACGTGATGTATGCGCGCGTGGTTCCAGAGGCGACTTGAGGAGGACACCACATGTGCGAACTACGCGAGGCGGTAGGTGGCGGTGATCATGTGTTCTAATGACTTGCTTGCTGCTGCTGCTGCTGCCTGTTGGTGGTGGTGGTGGTGTGGGTGTGGGTGTCGAGCATCCGGGCTTAGTGACGACGGAAAGAAAGGGGAAAGGCATGCAAGTAGATTGGTTCCCTGGTCAGGACGGTGAGACATTGGTGGGAGAAACGAGGGAAATAGATGAGACAGGGAGAGAGATACATGCTGTTGTTGTGTGTGAAGAAAAGAAAAGTCGTAAATTCATTATAAAAGCCCTCGAGCTTCTGCGTCTTCTTCTAAGGTACTCCAAGGTACTCATCAACTTAACTCAACCGCCCTTTTGTTTCTGGACAGGAGAACCAGAACGCCGTAACCTAATGCTGCAGAGAGAAACAAAAACACCGATGCATCTACCATCTAATGACCCTCTCCGTCTCACCCTCTCGTGGTGGGAAGTAAGTGTTGATAAGCTCCATGTAGTAAGTCTTGAGTTCTTTCTCATCAGGAATACCATCACTCTTGCTGTAGAGATCATATGGATTGAAAGCCTTAACAGCCTGCAACATTTGCTCGTCCTTCTTATCGTCCATCATCCATCTGTACCCACCAGCGCTGTGCCATGGGTAGAAGGAATGGTATCGAATCATCGCCAAAGCCTCATCGGGAAGTGTGCTTTGTTCTTTGCAGATGTGGTACAGGTATTCGTCGTGGCCCCAGCTGAGCATGACATTGTCCAGGCCGCAGCCTGGTCGGTAGATCCCGTGCTCGGTGCTGTAGATGGGGTCTTTGCTGTCCGGATTGTCTTCAAATGTTCCGGGGTAGATGATGGAGTCGTCGAAGCGGCAGCCGACGGGAAAAGTGTCGCCAACAACGTCCCATTGACCTTCGGCGTCGTAGAAGAAGAGTAGTTTGCCGAGATCGTGGATCAAGCCCGTGAGTTGGAACCACTTTGGCTTACCGTCTCGGCGAATGGCCTCGGCGGATTGGAGAAGGTGTTCGATTTGACTGAGAGATGTGTCTGGGTCGGATTCGTCGATGAGTGTGTTGAGCTTCTCCATTGCTTGCCAGATGGTCATTTCGGCACGTGTCTTTGATTTGAAGTCGTTGCGTGCTTTGAGGTTGTACGCGACGGTTTGCTTCTCGTGTTGTTCACGGTAGAAGTTCTTGACACGGTCGCACGCATCTTCGTACTGTCGGAACTGGGTCTTGTCCTTCTCGGCGTCGAACTGGGACTTCTCATAGATGTCGACTTCTTCTTGAGTAGCAGTGCCGTTCTTGACACGCATAGCGGCCTTGAGTAAGTTGACTTCATCGATGGCGTCTGATGTTGCCTCCAGGGCCAGGCCGTCCTTGTGGTCATTGAAGTTCTCCGCTACATTGGGAGTCTCGATGGCGATTGGTGCCATGGTGAAGGAAGAAATGTGCCGTCTGGATAGAACTGAATTTAGGGATTGTGACTAGACGTCTAGCAGGTGAACAAAACTGTGTAGACGTGAGAGATGATGGGACGGTAGGAGAAGAGAGGAAGAGGAAGACGGGAGCGCTGCATTTAATACATCGAGATAGGGCCGTCCGCACCAAGACACAAGGTTGTCCAACATCCAGACTTGTCCTGCAACCATGGCGAAGGCAAGTCGGCATACGAATGCCACAAGTCGTTGAGTGCGTTTTGGGTGCGCAATCAACAATGACTGACACTACTGTACTCCGTAGACGAGGTGTCCGAAGGTCTTGCAGCATACCAGCATCACATGCCGTTGGGGCCTGCGCCAGAAGCTGTTCCCGCGGTAGTCCGTGCTAGAATAGGTCATGGTCGGGGAAACCAACGACCTTAGCGCACCGCGTGGCCGCAGAAGGAAAAATCAAACACCTAGCGGGCTCCACCATCAGGGCCTATGATGTTCCGTTGACAGCACTCGGAGGGCGCAGTCGAGGCCATGATTGGGTGTAATCGGGGGATGCCATGTAAGAGGTGCAGTGCAAAGCCTGCTTGGCCTCGGCCTTCACTTCGCAAAACTGATCCATCGGGGCTACCATTCTCCACGATCCACTATTATGGCTCCATAGGGCTAGATCTAGCTCCACCCGAGGTCAGGATAGGCGTTGCAATTCTTCCGCAGCCGCCATTCGCCGGACGACGACAGCTTGCTTGCCCTTCCTTGCTGTTGCGCTGCAGCCTGCATGACACGTCTTTGCGAGGTACTGTACAGTACGTACATACGGTCCAGGATAAACTGCCCTGGAATTTAATCTCGAGGATCTACAGTAGTACGTCCAGGAGGTGTGGAGGCCAATCAAACTACTCGACAGATCTGAGACCTCGCGGGGGCCAGATAGAACTAGCTACGTTGTCTGTCTGGGGACCACCGGGGTATCTCAGGGTACACTCAGGGTGTATCTTACTCCCCAGACATCCCCCAGATAGGGGCACCGAAGCTCTTTGAGCGGGGGCGGTATGGCCGTTTCTGTCATTCCGCTATATGTAGGTGTGCAGAGGTGTCGGAGCGGCAGTAGTGGACTGAGACTGACTCGTGGCGGCTAGTCGGTACTTTGTCATACTTTTGTACGAAGGAGTTCGTTTTAATTGAGTTATCACTGTGGATTCTTGGCATGCATACCATTACTTTATAAGGTGTTTCTGCAGCCAATATTGAAGCAATTGAGACAGTAGGAAGTGCATACTATTCGCCTTGTTAAGGTATATTAATCTATAGAAGTGATTACCCCCTTAGGGCCCCTTAGGGTATATATTAAGGTATGTTTATCTATAGAAGTAGTTACCCCCTTAATCTGCTAAACAACGGCGGATCTTCTCGTTAATTAAATTAATCCACTTCCTAACTACCTCTATAGGTATATTATTCTACTCTATATACTATTGCTCTATACATTCGGCCTCTATTGTTAATACTAGGTACTTCTTTATAATATGCCTACGTAACTATAGCTAGGCGTATTTAACTACGTTGAAATTAGGTAAGTATACTAGCAGGCCAAACTACTTCTGCACCTTATTAAATAAGTAATAGTCTCTAACTATACGGCTACTATAAGCTAGTGCGCCGTCCTCGTAGATAGTATACTTCCTTCCGGTGCGTTGCTCGAGTTCTTAAATCTATAGAAATAGTCGCTCCTTCAGAATTAACTTACGGTGCCTATATATATTAATAAGTAAAAACTACAACAATATACACCCCTTAGGCAGATATAAGATATAGCCG
>AWYF02002837.1:0-24522 GCA_000504405.2 Mycosphaerella sp. Ston1
CGTAGCGCGTTCGCGAAAACAGGCCTATAGCTAATCGATCTAGAGGTTATACTTACTCGGTTCCGTAGTAAGATTAATCGGCTCCGGTCGAGTAAACGCACTCGACAAATACCCCCTCTAACTAATAAACTCGCTATACCGAAGACTATATAATTACTTAAGCGACTCGGTAATAGCCTACTATAGTAGAAGATACCTCTAAGGTTCAGAAGAAAGCTCTTAACCCTTCTAAAGGGTACTTAGATTTAGGCTATTAACGGAGCCGAAGCAATCGATAAAGTTCATTACTCTACGGATAGGAGGCACGTAGAGCTCGCTCTTTAATAAAGCGATTAAGCCTATAGCGAGGGGGGGTTATATATACTAGTTAGGTACGAGAGGTTTAACGTATACGTAAAGAAACTAAATTAATTAAGGCAAGGAAGGCATTAAAGAAAGCAGAAGAAGCGGATATAAGAGTATATATAGCAGGCATTAATCGCTTTATTAAGGGTATATAGAAGAATCTAGTATACGTAGCACACAGGAAGGCTATTATCTATATATTCTTACAGGTAATAGACGAGTTATTAGAGCAAAGAGAGGTTGTAGAGTAGTATATAGTTCACCTTTATTATTAACACGTGATTTACATTGAGCCGTGCGCCGCCGCCTACGGCGGCGGCATGCGACGCGGATAGTTCGGCGATGCTTGGTCTTGGTGCCAATACCACTGCCATGTGCTTAATTCGCACAACATCATCAGTCTTTGGTGTGGTATATGTACATCGTGTCGTTCTTGTGCTATTCTTCCATGTTGTGATGCTCACTCACCATTCTTCAATTGAATTTGATACCTTACCTAGGTACATACATGTACTTACTATACCAATCATCATGTCCAGCCCAGTAGGCGGTAGCTTTCCTCCATACCACAAACCTGCCTATGTACCTAGGTAAGGATGTATCTTACTGTAGATCTAGATCTGATCGTCAATATCCTGACCACTCCTCGCCTTGCCTGACCTCACCTACGTGAACTTCTGACCTCACAGCACAGCACAGCCAGCACAGCACAGCAACAGCACAGCATAGCACAGCACATCGATGACGAGTGAGCAGCCTATGCGCCACACTGCTGCTACTTCTTCTACTTCTACTACCCAGATCTACCTCACTTCTGCCTAGTTCTACTTCTACTGGGAGTCTGGGACCACTTGCTTGTCGAGTGCTGCGCCCGCTAATTTCCTCCTTGCGCCACACCCACCCACGCACTCTACGACAACCATCCACCCCATTCACCGCAACCGACACCAACCTTCATAAAGCGACGAGAGGCTGGCGGCCGTTGTTTCACACCATCTGCCTCTTCCTCTTGCTCTACCTCTTTACCTCTACCTCTGCCCTCCCATCTCCGAAGCTCAGCACAGCACACCACTTCGGCCGGCTTTCTCATTGGGGCGCAGCAGCAACAGCCGAACCTACACCCGCCGTCACACGTTACAGTTACACGCTCCTCAATCGCCCACTTGTCCCGATCTGCCCCCATTTCTCTACGGGTGGAGACAGCGGAGACAGCGGAACCAGCGCAGAAAGGAGGCGCAGCACATCATAGCACCGCACCCACCACACTACCAGCATGCGTACGTTACTCGTCGCCATCACCTTCTCTCCCTCTTGACCGTGCGTGCGCGCGATACGGCACGACACCGCCATACTAACGAGACATGTGGAGCGCAGACAGGATCAAGCATGCCGCGCGAAAGTCGGCTTGGCACAACGATCCCAGCGATCCCAAGTACTCGACCTACAATCCTTTCGGACGCATGAACACGAACCCACGAGCGCGCGCCGCAGGGGACGAGGAGAATGGACTGCGACACGTGCAGAGCGCGCCCGATGCGTCGCCCGTGGACACGCACGGCAAGTCGATGGACACCGGCCTGCCTCAACCACAATACCACCACAATACCTTCCCCATGACTGCGGAAGACGAGAATGCAAATCAGCACAACAGAGACATGGACACTTTTCGGAAGAGTCCTCCCTCGGAAAAGGCCAATTCGGGACAGACGGATACGCTACCATCAAGCACGATCGCCGAATCCGCGGGACCTGCCAGTACCGACGGCAAACCCAGGAAACGGAAGCTACGTGCGTTTCTGCCATTCGGCAAACGGAAGGACGAAGAAGACGAGGAGCTCGCCCGCATGAACACTGAAAAGTCGGAAAAGACCAAAAAGAAGCGGCCGAAGCTCAGCTTCATGAGCCAGGTCAAGGCCGTCTTTGGTTCATGGATCAATATTCTTCTCGTCTTTGTTCCCGTCGGAATTGCACTCAACTATGCTCTCCCTCATGGCGAAGACGCCCCCAAGACCAATGGAATCGTCATCTTCGTCATGAACTTCATTGCCATCATTCCGCTTGCCGCTGTTCTGTCGTACGCCACCGAGGAACTGGCCATGTATATTGGCGAGGTTTTGGGTGGCCTTCTCAACGCATCCTTTGGCAATGCCGTTGAACTCATTGTTAGCATCATTGCGCTCATCCAAGGCAAGGTCTTGATCGTTCAGACTTCACTCATCGGCAGTATGCTTTCGAACCTGCTTCTGGTCCTTGGCATGTGCTTTTTCTTTGGTGGCATCAACCGATCCGAGCAACACTTCAACATTACTGTCGCGCAGACTGCCGCATCTCTTCTGGCCCTAGCCATTGGCTCTCTGATCATTCCTACTGCCTTTGGTCTGTTCGCAAATGGAACTGGCGTGCCCACGACCGATTCGGGAGTGACACAAGCGTCGCGGGGAACTGCAGTATTGCTTCTCGTTGTCTACGGTGCCTACCTCTTGTTCCAGCTCAAGACTCACGTCAGCATGTACAACGAGCCCTCGAAGAAGACGCCGAAGCGCTCCACAGGCAAGAAGGATGCTGGTGAAGCCAACAAAGCCATGGCTGTCATGGGAGCTGCCCCTGGTGCAGCCTCCGCAGGGGGGCGAGTGAACGCAGAGAACCTCGTCCACGAAGAAGACGAAGAGGAGGAGACGCCTTCGCTCAGTGTCATTGGCGCAATCATCACCCTCCTGATCGCCACCGTCTTCATTGCCCTTTGCGCCGAGTTCATGGTCAGCGCCATCAATGCTGTCGCAAAGTCGGTCTCTCAGGAGTTCATCGGACTTATTCTGCTGCCTATCGTGGGCAACGCAGCTGAGCACGCCACAGCTGTGACGGTCGCCATCAAGGACAAGATGGATCTCTCCATTGGTGTTGCAGTGGGAAGCTCGCTGCAGATTGCACTCTTAGTTCTGCCAATCATGGTTCTGCTCAGCTGGTTCGGCGTTGGCGCAAACGTTGACCCTCCTAACTCGACTTTGAACCTCGACTTTGATGGCTTCCTCGTAGTCGTCCTGGTCCTCTCTATTTGGCTTGTCAACTACCTCATCAACGATGGCAAGTCCCACTGGCTGGAAGGTGTCATGCTGATGATCACGTACCTCATCATTGCCATCAGCGCTTGGTTCTACCCCGTCACGGGAGAGGTCGCTGGATGAAGAGACGACCTATTTTTCTGCGATAACAATATATACACAAGTCCGGAGAGACGACTTCCGCCAAGCATTGGCTTGGCATTGACCAAAAGTTCACTTCCAGCGCGAGCACTCCAGCCGTCGAGAGAAGGCTATGGTTTAGTGCAACCTCGCCGTGTCAGTGTCGACACGTGACTTTTAATGATCTCGCCCGCCCACGGGACAGAAAGTTGTATTTCACCTGTAACAGACAGCAAGATTTGCCGCCACAGGCTGGCGGAACGTCCAACATGGAGGGGAGGTCTTTTCATAGCGTTTGGCATGCGTGTGTGTGTGGGTGTGTAAAGCGAGGACACAATAACAGAACTTGGCACATTGTGTGCGACAGCGCACATTGGGGAGGGGAGGGGAGAGCAATCGTCGAATTGGAAGTTGAAATGTATATATTTCTCCTCAACTTCCCCCAATTTTCGATATTAATGCAGGTAGGTAGTGACACTAGGTCGGCACTCTACCTTTTACTATTAATTTCCTCGAAATCACGGCGTATACCTTTCTATATTAGGTCCGGCCGGTCAGGCAATAATTGTCGAGAAGATTTACCCTCTAGCTGTATTACAATATAGTGTGTGTGTGTGTGTGTGTGTGTGCAAGAAATCTAATCTAATCTAATCTAATCTTATATTCCTAGTCTTTGGTATACTGTACCTTAAGCATCATATCTTAATATTGTTGGTTAATATGTACTAGAGAAAAAAGGGAAAAGAAAAGAGAGAGAGAGAGAGAGAGAGAGCGGCGCGCGTCAATATTGCCATTGCATAGACTCATGAACTATGGACGATTTTTCTCTTCCTTTTTTCCTTTCTCTCTCGTTTTTTTTTTTGGTTTTTGGATTTTTGGTTTTTTGAATGCTACTTCGCGTTTCATTTATTCATGTGGGTCCATCTAATTCATTAATTCATCCATGATGTCTGGCCCGTCCGTCCGTCCCGTACATTTTAATTTCGAATGCGCGTTCGTTTTTTATCACACGGCCATCCATCCCATCCATCCATCCCTGTATCAGACGTGTATCCATTTATCACACATCCATTTGTGTGGCACACGTCCGTCCAAATGATGTCCGTCTGTCCAAACGTCCGTCTATTCAAATTTTCCGTTCCGTCCTTCCTGGATCCGCACCTTCTTGAGACGCTGTGGTAGTATACAAGGAGGTGTCTGTATTGCTAGGTGGCTGGCTGGCAGACACTGCTCAACTGGCACCAGAAGCCACTACACCAGCTGCTTGCTGAACTTTCGCCGGTGGCGGGTTGGACGCTTTGGCAATGGCGTTGTCAACCTCTGTGGTGGTGGTCGTGGTGACGTCTGTTGGCGAAACGGCTGTTGGCGAAACGACCGTTGGCGAAACGTCTGTTGGCGAAACGTCGTTGTCGGATGGAGTAGGGGATATGAGCGTGGGCTTGATGGTAGTGGTCGACGAGGAAGAGTCTTGGCTCACAGGTCTCAAAGATCGGACCCTTCTTCTCGCTGGCTTGGTACTCGTGTTAGCACCACCATCTGCAGCTTTGCGCTTCTTGTCGCCTAGTACGGGTGTGTAGTCTATGCCGAGCTTTTCGGCCTTTTCTTGGTTTTCGTTTTCGCGCTCGGTTTTGTTCCAGTTACCCTTGAAGTTGGCGATTTTGCGTGAAACTGCGCTTGTGGTGCAGCATACTAACTCGTCCAGACGCTGCAGGCGGACGACGTCATAGCGGATGACGGCGTATTTGCGAATCGCGGAGGCAACGAGGTCGACGTGATCGGAGCACTTGATGTTGCCTTCGATTTTGTGATAGCGCAAAGTCTTCATGCCGACTTCGTGAGCTTCGATCAAGTGCTTCAGCAACACCCAGCAAGCAGCTTCGAGGGTCTGGTCATCGTACTTGGACATCTTCTCCACGTGACCTTCTTGATAAGTGATCCAGCGACTCTTGTCAGCATCTTTGACCAAAGCAAACTGCTCAGGTGCTGGGGCGTAGGTTTTGCTGAAGGCCGACAGAAGCGTAAGTACGTGTTTGTGTGGGGAACTCTTCACCTCCGTCCAGTCATCGTCACGGAGCGTGGGCCGAGCTCGGTTAAACGCAACCGCTTCAGCTTCGGCGAAGCCGTTGAAAACGAGGCCATTGTCGTTCTTTGTGCGAGGGCTGAGGGAGGCAACCGACGAGTTGCCTGATGACGGGATAGACGGGCTCGACTTCGAGCTGTGTGAGCAAGCCTTGGCGATCTTGCGCTTGTTCAAGCGTGAGCCAGGCGGATCGACTTGCTCTTTGTTGCCTTCGACGTTCAGCAGAGGGCTATCGGGAGGGGCAGGCAGGAAAGATGAAGCAGAATTGAGACCATCAGCCAAGGTCGAAGTGTTGTTCTCGGCAGCAGCCACTGGTTGATCGTACGCCTGCGCTGGGAATTGGTAGCTGTCGTAGAAGTTCTGGTTGAAATCGTTGAACGCCCGACATCCACTCTGGTGTAATAGCGTACTGGTATGATTTTGTGCTGGCATAGCTGCATAGTTGCGAGCATCGTGAGGCAAGGCCTCGTAAGGATTGTACAGTTGAGGCGCCGCATAGGTGAGATCCGATCGGCTGGAGTAACTCTGACTAGTCGGCAGTGGTGCATACAGGTCGAACGGAGAGTTGCCCTGTGGCATGTAACTTTTGTGCTGCATAGCACGAGAGTGGGCTTCGCCGTCTGGCAGTAGACCGTCGTGAAAGTTGTTACTGAAAGAAGCACTGGGCGGATCGACAACGTCGCTGTTGTGAGTGCGTTCGATGTTGTCATAGTACGTCTGGAGTGAAGCGAGCGATTGATGCGGCGGCATATTGGGCTGTGCGAACATCGCTTGGTCGGAAAGAGTCCCATAAAGCTCGAGGAAGTTCTGAGAGGCGGACATGTTTGCGGTATTGGGTTCTAAGACAGGAAGCTTCGGTCTGGAATGGAAGGAACGAGCGCCTGCGCCGTCGAGATTCAGCGGGGCGAGTCTTGAATTAGGGCCTATATCTGAGAACGTCCGGCGCTCTTTGTGTTGTTGAGTTCGTTGAGGGTTGAAGCGCGTGATGATGGCTACGTCGGACGTCCAGCGTCGAATTGTGTTTTCGTGAGGGGTAGAAGGTGGTCGATGGCGAGGTGCGTTGGAAAGAGGTTGTGAGTTCTCCGAAGACATCTTTGACGGTGATGTGCTGCCTTCCCAGCCACTGCAGTTTCTCGAAGCAATTGTCGAAATGAAGCTATTGTGCTCTACAATACCAGAATGTAAAGCTCGGACCTTAACGTGCGGCGACAATGGCAAAAGTGCTCGCAAAAAGTGGGGCCAACAATAACACCGATCCAAGATGAGAATAGACTGCGCCTGCAAATCAGTGGAAAACAGATATTACTGTGTATTGTTGCGAGCAGTGTGTCCTGTCATTGTGGCTGCTGAATCGATATGAATGAATGAACGAAGATGGAAACCCGATGAACGGTTGGGGCGCACTTCCACTTTCACTTCTACTGCACACGCGCAGCGGCCAAGGTTTAGCATACTCGGACAGCGCGGCCCGCACATGATTCCGCAGACTTGGTAGGAGGGGTGGTGGTGAATGTCGCCGCGTCCCAGCTGACCCTGAGTTCGAGATGGAGGATCTCTGGCATTGTCAGACCGGAAAGCCACAACCCGGAAGGGGGAAATGGTACACCTAGTCAAATCATATCGAGATTCTCCTAGCGTACTCCTCACCTGGAGACTTTGGCGTCTCCCGTATCGGTCTGTTATGTTCGTTCGTGGTAAGATCGTAGCTGGTATGACACATTATCACGTCAAGCACGTCAGCACACTCGCCAACAGAAAACAACAGCTTTGGCCTGCCTTGGAGTTTTATTCAACCACTGTTGCTATGAGGACATGTTCTTGTGAAAGCGCCCAACAGCGCACATGCGCATGTGCTGTTTCCTCGGACTCCGGGTGTAGGAAGCTTCCAGGTCAACGAAGGGCGCCGAAGATCCATGTGCGGAGGTGCTGTGTACTCTGTGTATCTCGAGTTTAGTGCAAACCACGCGCTAGGGGTAAGTGGGCTCTCGAATATGCTCGTTGTTGCCATGGCGTGTCTGAAAGCGAAAGAAGACGCGAAGTGAAGTGAAAGTGGGAGCTGCTGAGTCAGCAAGAGGCTGCCTCCCACCGGACGCTATAGTGTTCCGTACAACGATTCAGGTCAAGATGGTCAGAGTGAAGCATCTGTGGCATGACTTGACACGCTCAAGCAGAGGCAGGTCTACGATACGGTACTCGTACCTACTACTGTCGTGGCTATATAATCGTCTCTCACTTCATCTACATGCCATACGCGGTCATGAGTCATGACGGCGACCAGCACCGCAGTCCATGCCAAAGCGCGATTCCCTGCTTGCTCATCTGCCAGCTGCCAGAATATATGTAGGCTCCACGTCAGAATTGACATGACATCCAGTACTCTTGTCGTTCGAAGCGAGTGCTGGCGTATGCAGTCACCGTTTCAGCGTCTACCAGGCTCTTCTCCGAGAGAGTCAGACCTTCTGACAGGCTACGGCTGATTGCGCATGTCTTTTGCGTATCTGTATGTGTACCCTCCATCCAGTCTGACATGGCCTCCCAAGTCGATTGCCCTCATCGCAGGAGAGAATCCTCATAACTCCTTCCTCCGAAACTTCTGTGGAATATTGGCTTCAATAATGGCCATTTTGTCCATCCGCTCCTGTCTCTCTTGCCTCTGATCCATTTCGTCGTGTTTCCTGAAATGTTCAATGTCCTCCGGGTGGATCAAGTCTTCCTCTTTGGTATTTTCATCATGGTATTTCTCCCAATGGTGAATCTCGTATTCATACTCGTCGTCTCCGTGGTGTCCTGGTCCATAGCCCAAGTCTGGCAGTACCAGTCCCTGGCCAACACCAATGGTATACTCAGCAAATGATATCCGATTGTCTTTGTCGCGATCGAACGTGTCGATGACGCGCTGGATACTGGCACGCTTGTCCTCCTCACTGATGTGGTTGGTAGATTCGTGGCGCAAGCCGTAGGTTTTGAGGAGGTCATCGGCGGTCCAGAAGTTGGAAGAATCGTAGTCGTGCAAGTTGAAGAAGGAGCCGGCGTCGAAGGAAGCCATGTGGTGTTCCTCTACGCGATTGATCGATTAGCAGTGGCCATCATCGTGGAGGTGGTGGAGGGAGCATACCGGCCATATGCCTTGTGGCCCAGTCGGCGTTCGCATCGACAGGAGGAGCTGCCTGGTGCGCATGATCGCCGTGTGCCTGGACAGTATGCACGAGAGCGATGACAGCTGGAGCAATAGCTAGGTAGAGCATGGTGAGCGAGTGTATGACTAGACTACCTACGGTACCTTATGGATGGGATGTAGGAAGAAGTAAGGTACTAAGGTAGGTAGCATAGAACTACCAGGTACCTTAATAAACTGTCCCATCAAATTTGATGGTGAGAATTGACTAGAACTAGGTTCTACACTTCAGTGCTGTATATAAGGTACCGTACATGTATACATCACGGTTCACCTTGCTTCTGATAGCAACAGTGTACCAGATTGCGCATCTCATGCAGTCTCCTACGTGTACTGGAACTACTGGCTCGATGATGACTACCTACCTTACTGTAGCTCTCGATTGAAGGCTCTGGCAGATGAGCGGCCATGCTGCAGCGTCCACCAGCCAAGAAGCCCGCCTGTCTGTCTGGCATAGAACTACTACTTACACCACGGCCTGGCATGACCGTATATCTCCGACGTCCGCGGGAACGGATCTTCACAAGTGCCCACGTTGCGAGTGACGGGGCGAGGCGAGACGAGACAAGACGTCGTTCTTGAGCGCCGCCATATTCTACTCATATCGGCATTCTTACCACTGCCCAGGCCGTGACCACTATGGCTTCCACCGGAATGGAAAAGTCATGCACCATCGTCCTCCATGATGATCACGTCTCGACTGCCGACGTGCTGGCGGGTACTCGAGCCATGCACGTGGGAGAAGTCGCTTGGTTGTCTGCCCCTGGCGCTCGCAGCCTGTGCATATGTCCCGCTGGGCAGACTACTAACACCACTGAGGTCTCCCTCCACGTCTCTCTGGCCCTCAAATTTGGGTTTGAGAACAGAACTCCGGGCAAGATCGAGCTCATCGACGACACCGACGCCGCCACGGCGACGCACGTCGAGATCTTCTTTCGCAACCAGTACTTGTCGAGAGCAGATATGTGGCAGCTCATGAAATGTCTCGAGGAGACGGTCATGTACGAAGGCCAGGTGCTCAAGTATCTAGGCTCTGCAATTGCTGAGGTCGAGCAAATATGGATCTCTGGCGAAAGGAAAGAATCGGCCTATGTCACGCATCCATACACGAAACCCATCTTTCGCAGTAGGAGTGCTCGCTATGCTATCCTCATAGAGGTGTCCCGAGAAATGCTCGAGGGCTGGAGCCATGGCGAACTCATGTACGAGCGAATGACCGACGGTCTGCTCCACGAACTGTTCCAGCGATGGGAGAGGGACAAAGCTCGGCATCTGGCTTCAGTTATCTTATTCGGACGTGCAGCAGGGGCAGATGGCGCGGCTAAGCGCGACTCTCACAACACCCAGCATGGCGAAGACTTCTACATTCTCCTCGTGTCAGAAGTCACCAGCATCACATGGGCAGATATCCTGAACAAGATCAGACTGACCTTCAACGATCTGACTTTGTCCAGATCAGTATGTCTGGCAGCCGAGAGCAACATACTCGAAGCCATCCACCTGACCGCCATGGATTTTGCAGACGATCAGAACGACGCGCATTTGATGAGCACTGGCACCTCCATCATCGCGATCACTGCGGGCACTGGCTTGTTCGATGCGGATCATACCTTACTCAAGCAGACAACAGACCTTCTTGTTGGCAATAGCATTGGTGTAGATATCATTGCCCTTTCGCCGAGGCCTTTGCATCCAGTACCACTGTTTAGATACGATCATGATGGTACTACCGAGTTTGCCCTTCCGCACTGGGTGGACATTTCATTCTGGCGGACCTCTCAGGACGAGGACGCATCGATCTGGACACTCCCAGACACGGAAGAGCCGGTACACGACATTGCTTTGCCGTTCCTGCGAACATCTGACTTCGGTGACATAGACACTGGGGTCATGGACCATCACGACAATCAAGTCTTTGGGGAAGAGCCCGCGCGCTCGCTCGGTCTTATCAAGGTGGCATCGCTCGAGCCTTCTATGAGCTCCATGGACACAGTACGAGGTCTTCCGCGCCATGAAAAGACCAAACGAGCCAGCCCCGAGAAAGTTCGTCCCATTGACATTCCTGCTCTCGACAGCAATGGCGCTGCAAGTAAAGCGGCCCCCTACAGCGCCAAACGTACGCGTTTGCCACCCCATCCATTGATGCAGACAGGAAGAAAGATCAGCCTTGGGCCCAAGGGCCTCGCACCTAGTAGAGGTGTTGCGAGTACGACATTGTCTGCTACGCACGCTGAGAAGGAAAAGGACATCAACTATGGGGCTTTGCTTGCACCCATCGCATCGGGTGATAAATCGAGCGGGCTCGCGAAGGCCTTTCAGGCAAGTTTGCGGCGGAAACCTTCGCAGCAAAGTATGATGTCCTCGCAGTTCAGTAGTGAGCTGGACCACAATCACGTGTCGAGGCCAATCGAAATTCCAGCAGAGACACAGTCACATACACCAAGCAAAGGCAGAAGCGAAGATACTGATGAGCTGGTCAAGATTCTGGAACGGAACATGGAGGACACGACAGTCTCCAAAACCATGACCGAAATGTCGACTACGCCACGAGGAAAATCGAGCTTCGGTCGCAGGAGTCGTCACGACTCCACGCACGAGGCGCTGGACATGCTGTCGCCTTGGGTCATGCTACTGAATCCGTGCAACCCCAGAAGGGACAATATGCGTGTGGCTAGTCAGTATCGCAAGTGGCAGCACGTCTTTCCTCGACCCATCAGTTCTGGCTCCTTCAAATGGGCGTCACTGTGCTCTCCGGCTGCGCTTCCGCTGACGTCGGAGTATAAGCCATCGCCTGCGGAACTAGAGTTCTATTATCGCAAACAGGTCAAGCGGCACATCATCTCTGACTCTACTGGACTCAAAGAGGAATCTGCCAGTATCCTTGTGGAGCGGCTGATCGACGTACGTCTCATCCGCGGTTTCCAGATCGTAGCAATCAGAAATAGCGGCGGAGAGCAGACTGTACAGAGCAAAGGTCGACCTATCCTACTCTCACTCGGTAGACGATATCATGAGGTTCAGCGCATTTCCGATTTCGAGGTGCAGATTGTGCAATATGAGCCGAAAGCAGGCATTGGCAGCCAGGACATAGCTTCGCGACATTATGTGACCTCGTACAAACCCAAAATGCGTACGATACTGGGTCTCAACATCAAGCCAGAAATCACCTACCACTCCGAGGCGCCCCTTACTGACTGGACCGAGCTTGATGAACATATCCTTCGCCTGGCTCCCTTGCCAGACGTGAATGTCACCTTCAAAGTGCGCCTCGTACTGTTACCTGTGGACGTCCCGAGGGGCGACTATCTTGGCGGACTCTCTGATGAAGAACGACGTATCGAAGGGATTCAGCGCTTGACGCAGTTGTGGCAGCGCCAACGCTACTTCTCTGCGGAGGATCAATCGCATCAAATGTCTGTCAAAAAAGCGGCATCGACACCGTACACCGCTGTGAGAGATCCGAATCCTCTGGCAATCGATTACCAAACGCGTGACCCTAGTGTCGTTGTAAATGCACATGGTCCTGCTCTATCTAGCCAGCTTCAAGTGGGCGATCTCGATGCTTCGTTATTTTCAGAAGCTGAGAAATTCCACAGTAGCAATTTTGACATTGTCAAGCTTGTAAAACAGATGCAGGAGAAGCCACCATACGGCGTAGAGGTACGAGATCGCAGATGGCTCACGGTCACTCACATGAAGTGCTTTCGAGGCGACGAGATGACTACATGGCTGCTTGGTGTCTTCAAGGACCTCGAAGGGCGCGAAGATGCCGTGAATGTAGGCAACCAGCTGATGAGTCGTGGCGTATTCTCTCACGTGCGTCAGAAGCACAAGTTCCGAGATGGACACTATTTCTACCAGATCAGCGCTGCGTACAGAACGACGGAGTATCCTGACTCGATGGGTCTCTTTGGAAAAGTGCCGTGGCGATCTATTCCTCCTACACCGATTGCGGAGTCACTGAAATCGCCAATGTTGCGACCACTCAGTGGCATCAGCTCTACTGACTCCAGCTCGTCTTCTGATAGAGGCACCCCATGGCTGTACCCCACAGAACCCAGACAGATCTTGCTCAGTCAAGCTATGCAGTTCAATGTTGATCCCCAGAAGAAGTCCAACCATATGCAGATCATTGACTTGCACTATGACCGGATCCACAACCCCGAGAACTGCTACCACATACAGCTCGAATGGCTAGGGACTTCGGCCAAGTTGATTCGGGAAGCCATCACCCGCTGGTCGAGCTATGTGGATGGCTATGGACTCAAGCTCATGCAATTGCCACTCGAGGAAGCTTGCAGGTTCAGAGAGCATCACCCGTACGATCAGCCACAGCCTATCAGACTTGCCGTCAGACCGCCAGACAAGATCCCGGCCACGCCTCATATGGAACCGCACACCTTTTCGCCTCGCATGATCGAGGATCCCATGGCCTACCACAGGCGCTTGTTGAAAAAGCTCGATTTTGTGCTCGACTACGAAGCAGCGAACGCCTTCACCACTTCTCTCGACGTGCGCTACTCGTTTGGTCCACCTTCCTACCAATATACCCAATTTGTGCACAATTCTGGTCTTGTCCTCGCTCAGGTGCTCGCCGACGACACCGCCGATTTTCTCTTGTTGCCGAACAGACTTGCTACGAGCCAACTGACTGCGACGGCGAGACCCACAACCGAGCACGATCGTCCCGATGTGACTGTAGATTCCGTGCAGAAAGACTTCAAGGCCTTTTGTAAGGACGAGGAGAAATTAAGATTGTTCTACAGGGAGGTGGACAGAGTTCGACCTCCTGTGGCGCCTAGTCCGCTGAGCAATGCTTCCCAGGCTGATCTGGACGTTCCGCCTATGCAATTACCACCGTTAAGTCATAATCATCGCATGCAACTGAGAGGGCCGTGAAGGCACAGCATTGGCAAGCTAGACTTTTCGGCGCCGAGCTCTGATACTGTGCCGAAAGCAGTCATTTAGCACGGAATCACGGTAGCATTGTAAGCAGTATTAACAAAGCATGATGTAATCAACCTTCTCGACTTGTCATCATCAACGACGAGCGTCAAAGTGTAGGAGGTCAATACAACAGTTACAACACATCACCTCGACCATCTCCACCATCATTACCTTATTACCTCAACCTACAATCAATGCTCAGTGCACCGGGCAGGCGACTACAACAACTCTGTCAACAAGTCCAGCGCCTCTCCACAACACGATCAGCCATGGCGTCCGTAAGTGCTGCCCCGAAAGATGGCGCTTTCGTCATTACAACAGGTATGCACTGACCCTCCCTCAGTCCAACAAGAAATCCATTCTGAATTGGGTCGACCCTGAAGACAAGTCCGGCGAGTTCAAAAGACCAACATCCGCCTTCCGCAACTGGATCTCCAAGGACCCCAATGCCGAGTTTCCAGCCGAAAAGGGCCGATACCACCTCTATGTCTCGTACGCATGTCCCTGGGCTCACCGAGCCTTGATTGTGCGCAAGCTCAAAGGCCTCGAAGACTTCATTCCGTACACATCAGTGCACTGGCACATGGGCGAGAAGTCGTGGAGATTCGCCACATCCGACGAACAGGTCCCAGGAGCCTACACGGAGCCTGATCCCATTCACAAGGAATATACTCATCTGCGCGACATTTATTTCGAACAAGACAAAGACTACGAGGGTCGGTTTACTGTTCCCACACTCTACGACGTCAAGCAGAAGAAGATTGTAAACAACGAATCCAGCGAAATCATCCGAATGTTCTACACCGAGTTCGACCATTTACTCCCCGAGAAATTCGCCAAGGTGGACCTCCTCCCCACCGATCTCAAGGATGCCATCGAATCCACCAACGAATGGACCTACAACGATGTCAACAACGGCGTCTACAAATCCGGCTTCGCCACCACTCAAGAAGCCTACGAAAAAGCCGTCAAAACCCTCTTCTCCTCTCTCGACAAAATCGAAACCCACCTCTCCCAACCCCGCGACGGACCATTCTATCACGGCTCCCGCCTCACCGAAGCCGACATTCGACTCTACACGACCGCCATCCGCTTCGATCCCGTGTACGTGCAACATTTCAAGTGCAACATTCGCGACATCCGCAGCGGGTATCCGAGCATTCATCAGTGGATGAAGAATTTGTATTGGAATGTCGAAGCGTTTGGGAAAGAGACGACGGAGTTTACGCATATTAAAAATCACTATACCAAGAGTCATGCCCAGATCAATCCGTATGCGATTACGCCTGTGGGGCCTGTGCCGGATATTTTGCCGCTTGAGGAGGAGGTTGCTGTTGTGGGAGTAGCTGGTGGGAAGTAGAGTGAAGGGGTGCGTGTTGTGTTGGGGTATCTAGAGGGAGCTGGGGGGAGAGAGGAGATGAGGAGTGGAATCTTTTTCTAATCTTTGCGATCGAACTTTTGCTCCCTTCGAAAAAAGTGTACCTATGTCGCACACCAGAATACCACATCACACCCTTCCCCACCTCACCAACCCACCTCCTCTCCAATGATCTGTGGCGTATTTTGTAGTGTGTCGGCGATGGACAGCTGGTACAGTCACATACCTGCCAAGAGGTAGGTATTTGCAAATCACAAGCTCCAATAACCATCCACACCCACCCAAACCTTCTCCCCCCCCCACAGCCCATCACCACATGGACAACAAACCATCAACAAACCACAATCCCTCCCTAGTCCCCTTCACTCGCCCCGCCATTCTCCAATTGCTCCCTCCTCTCTCTCAATCAACTGATCACATTCCCCCACATTCCACCACCCCACCACCTCCTCCACGTCCTCCCCCTCCTCCCCCCCTTCAAAAACCCCCCCTCTCAAAACCCCCCTCCCAATCCTCCCATACTTCACAAACAACGGCTCACAAATCCGCAACACACCCCTCACCAACGCCAGTCCTCGCAGTTGCTGCTGCTCCCACCCCTCCGAAGAAGAAGCTGAAAAACGAAAAACAAAAATCGGAATCCTCACCCGCAGAATCTGACTCCGAAATTTCCGTGGAGTACTTGCCAGCCAGACCAGAGATTGCAGGAGAGGTTCATCGATGTCGCAGTCGCAGCCGCCGCCGTTGCTGAGGCTGAGGGGGAGGAGGTTGAGGCGGGGGAGACTGAAGGTGCTGCGGGAGTAGTATGTGCGAGCGAGATGTTGGCGGGTGCGGGAGTTGAGTTGGAGTTGCCAGGGGAAGCGGTAGGAGGAGGTGATCAGGATGATTTGATTATCATTGTCATCGTTGTTGGCGTTGGCGTTGGTTGTTGTTGTTGATGGGAGGAGGGTTGAGGATAGGAGGAAGTCGAGGATTATGTCTTGGAGTTCTTTTGGTAAGGCTTGGATGTGGGCGTCCATGATGATGGCGATGAGAGTTGGGGTTTTTGAAGCTTTGTTGGCGTTTTCTTGTTCTTGGTGTGGTGTGTATAGTACACTGAGCGAAGATGCGGATTTGCAAAGTGCGCAGATGAAAGAGTGTAGTTGGTTAGAGTCATGCTGGCTAGGCAGTGCAGTACGTGGTCTCTTTATGTGTGCTGTACCAATAAACTGTAAAAAGTGAGGACAAATTAGTTAGGACAAATGAGTGGAGACCGAATGATGTACTATTCCGTCGACGCCAGTGGTCTCCGTGGTACGCTTCCTCGATCGAAGGAGAATGGATGACGGTAGTCTTAGTCTCTCTCTGCCTGTGACCCTCCCAAGACCACTTCATTGTAACAACTCAGCTGATACTCGCACATGTCACTTGCCCTATGTGAGAAAAGACATGTTCACCATCACAATGAAGTGAAGGACTAAGAACAATACTACTACTGCCCCAGCAGCAGCATTTCATTTACTCATACATCCCATATCTTCGCGAGCTAAGCAAAAGTGGTATATGCGCTAATGGTGAACTTGAACTCCCAAGGTCCCGATTCTCACCAAAACATGATGCCAAGCCCGCCCATCCATCCATCCTACAGTGTAGTTGTAACAGTCTCGACAGCAGAGTGAATGAACAGAACAGAACACCACCAGCGCCATGCTAAGAAAAGAGCATTCCCAAATAGGACCAAACAGAACCAGCCAAAGGATCGTAACCATGCACATCACCTGACGAGCAGACAATGTGCCTTACGCAGACTCTCACATATCCTTTCTTTCAAAACAAGACACCGTCCCACCCATGTGATCCAGATGCTCCAGAATGCGACTTGGTTTCACCTCTCTGTATGCTCGCTCTGACGATCGCTCACACGCTGACTTCTCCCGGATCGTCCTCCATGACCCTCTCACTCCAGCCTTTGGATGTAGCTGCACCGTGCGTGATGCCTCTTTGATCGATAGCCATTCCCTCACCTTCACCTCTTTCCACAAACTTCAAATTATGCAAGTCCGCGTAAATTCTTTGAAAGTATAATCTCAGCGATCGCAAGCCGCGCAGATACCCGCGGTCAACCTCGTCCTGGTGCCTTGGCGGACAAGGCTTATGCTGTATGTGCGGCAAGCTCTCCGCCGTCACGCAATTCGCAAAATCGACAATCTTGAGCTTGACACCCGCGACTGGACTGCCGGATGCGTGTCGACTGGACATTTGATCGCGGATCTTGCCATCCGTATCCGCGTCACCACGATCGTAGATCATGAGTAGACTGCTGGCATAGAGGCGATATCCAGGCAAATTGCTCACCATCTGTTCCAGTGCATCAATCTTATCAAGCACGGTCGGAATGTGTTTGAGCGCCTGTGCGTGGCCGATGCCGTCAAAGAAGAACCGCTTAAGCGCTTCACGAAACTCCTCACCAGCCTTCAAGTCGCGACCAAAATATTTGTCCTCGAAGTCATAAGATTGCGTCTTGACGTTGTAGACCTGCATGCCACACACGCGAACTCCGAGCTCGCGCGAGGTCGTCGACTTGCACTTCGCGCGCTGGGACCGCTGCTTCTTGTCATTAGCCTCAATTCCATATTGGCGTGTGCCCATTTTGAGGTCTAGGACGCAAGGTTTCTGCATGCCCGCTGTGAGGTCCTCAAGCAAGAGGAAGTGCTCGACACGCTCGGACTGCTGCACGAGTGACGTCTCCGGGTTGCGCGGCCCTGGCGCAAGATCAATGGCCGGTCCTAAGCGAGGCAAAGGCTGACCATGTCCAGTAGCGGCACCATTGGCATCGTCATCAGGAGCAGTCGCAGCAGCAGCTCCATCGTCGGTGGGCATTTCCTTCCTGAGATCATCCATGGCGAAAACACTGTCCTCGGTATCCTCCTCATGAAACTCCAAATCGCCCCTACTCCCATCGATGTCAGCGGGTTTCCTCATAAGACCTCCTCCGGAATGTCGACGCGGACGACGACGTGACTTCCGATCAGCAGAGCCTTCCGCTGCAGCATCCATCTCAGAAATCTCGGCACTCTTACTCAGAGCATCATTGCTGTTCCTAAGAGCATGCTGTAGGTCAGAAGTGGATCTATTCTCCGTGTTGAGTAGTCTGTGCTTCAGCATTGGGACTTTCAAGCATTCCTTTCGGAGATCCTTTTTGTCATCGCCGTGCAGCAAAGATTCGTCGAGCGACTTGTGGCAATCTGACGACAACTCGTTTTGAACGTACGTAGGTACCTTCCTCAACGAACGGCCATGTGCTCGATCGCGGCGATGGGTCTTATGTATGACAGGGGGCTTGAAAACCTCATTGAAGACTTTATCACGAAGAGGATTGTTGACTGAGGTGAAGCCCCAGCTCTGTGACGACTTCAGCGCAGGACGACCAGCAGCTTCAGTATCTTCGGATTCTGAAGCTCTCGGTGGCGATGACAACGTTCTATGCAGGTCAGAGATTCGCAAGTTACCGGAAGACCCAAAGAAGTTTTCAGGAATCAGATGTCTATTGTTGGCAATCTCCACCTGCGGTATGCCGGCAGAAGACTTATTCTGCATGGAGTGACTGATCATGCGAGTGTGTTGTTCTGACTTGCCTGCATCGGTGTCATCATGCGCTTTGTCATCACTGTCCGGTCTGCTTCCCTCTGAAACAGTCTGCTTGCGCTTCCTCTGATCCTTCCGGTACGTCACATTGAGCACTCCAATGTACCGAGGCATGAAACTCAGCAAGCCCGGATGATGCTGCTCAACAGTCTCGTAAAACATATTTTCTTTACTGTTCAACTGCTTACAAACAGCTCTGCGTGAGAATCTGTAGATTGATGTATGCCCTCCGACCTGGTGAGTGTATGGTGTCAGCTCAACAGCGCCTACAGGCGCTACTAGCTCGTCGACATATTTTTCATGTGAAGCTCGACGTTCCGACCGAGATTTGATGTGAGGCGTGTTCATTGGCGTGGTCGTAGTCTGGTCCTCGTCTTCTTCAGAGATTGCAGAATATCCAGACTCCGACTCGTACTCCACATCGGATACTGAGTCTTCTAGCGGAGGTACAGACTTAGGCAGGGTCTTGAGGCTGGCAGCAGAGGTGGCTTTGGACATCCCTTGTAGGAACTCTGGTGCACCTTCGCCCTGCAGTGACACCTGCACATCGTTCGCTGTTGGCTGCGCGTGCACACCATCTGCGTCTGCTGCTCTGATCTTGGACGCTCGTTCTGCAAGCTGGTCGTCGGCGGGAGAGTCGCCAAGTTGAACGCCTTGGTGTGGAAAGTATGTGGCAGAAGATATGTGCTCTCGATCTGACTCGTCATCATCGTCAGTCTTTCCCACAGCTTTCTTCAGCTGCTCGTGCATGCGCCAGTCGTGGCCATGCGATGGAGAGTCTTTGGCCAAAGGAATCTTCTTCGACTGGCGCGGCGCCAGGTGATGGTGGTTACGTATGTCTTCCAGCAACCCTGTTGGCAGCTGCTGTGCCATTTCTTTTGCCGACATAGTAACATGGTTGCCATCCTCCTCTTCAGTGTCCTCCGATATTGTTTGTTCTCGATTGGAGTCATCTGCTTGCTCTTCGCGGTGACGCGAGATCTGCGATATGCCAGCATCTTTACTCTTACCCGACTTCTTCCGCTCAATCTCCCGTTTCTCCTCCTGCTCGTTCTCTCGAAATAGTCCCAGATAGTGACTGGCCTTGCGAGATCGAGGGTTTGCAGCAGGCTCGGGCTGTGGCAAATGAGCGTCTATGACCTTTTCCACCTCCTGCTGAGAGGCACCACTGGCCTGACGCTGCGACTGCGCGATGGTCATACCGTACATCTTCGCCTTGCCCAGTCTCCACGAGCGGTACTGCTGGCGCTCGGCACTTTGCAGTTCCTCGGCTTTGGGACTAGTCGGTAGCGAGTCAGGCGTCGCTGGGAGGTTGTCTGGTCGAAATGGAGAATCCTGGCGCGAGTCTGACTGTACAATGCCTGGGGTGTGGTGAGAGACTGATAATGAATTCAAGTCATGCATATCGTATAAAGATCGGCGGTGGTGTTGTGGTGGCGGCGGACGAGCATTTCTGCTGGTTCGGCCACGTCTTGAAGCTACTGGGGGAGGTGAATGGTGGTGGTAGATGTGAGGGTCTTTCTGGCGAGCACTCGCAAAGTCGATCGAGTCACTGCTACCTGCAGATGAGGCGGGCACGGTGGCAGTCGCGGTGGCCATGTCACGCCTGCTGCTTCTGCCGCCTTCGTTGTAGTAGATGGCGCCTTCCGGCACAGGCGCGGTGTGGTAGTCCGGCACAGAGGAGAACTTGGCTGCTACGGGAGAGCCGGCATAGGAGGTTGCAAAGATGCTGTCCCGTTCGCTAATCTGGGGTCGCACAACATCGTGCAGCGCTGAGGGGCCCGACCGGCGACGTCGCTGGAGCCGTGGCGACTTGCCCGGTGGAGGAGCCGCAGGGGAGGCAGCGACAGAGGGGGAGCGAGTGGGAGTGGAAGTAGGAGCGGTAGTCGTAGTCGGAGAGGAAGGATATGGGGCAGCAGTGGCGGTGTCATCTCCTATGTGGTGCCGCGCAGACTCATGTCGGTCCTGTAGGCGTGTCGCACCAACATCGTGTTTGGACAGAGCAACGCGCTTGGATCTCTCCCTCGTGCCATTCGTGGATGCCATCTAAGGCTGACCATTGAGCCAGCGAAGGGGAATCCTCCTGTATGACCGGAAATCCACCTCTGTTGGCTGGGATCACCAGGCCCGCCGAGCCTGAGTACTAGGTCTGTCGCCGCGTGCGCCACGGAAGCACCTGCGAAGCGTGTTCTGTCGGAGAGCTGGTGATCGCTGCGGTCGGTGGGGTGGTGTTGGAGGGTCGGACGAGCGTGTCGGACTGGAGCACGTTGTGTGCTGTTTCGAAGGCATTGGACGCTAGGTGCAAAGTAGAACTACTGGACGACTAGGACTAGAGACTGCTCGGATCGCACTTCCGCCGCTCCATGACATCTGCACAGACGCAGTAGTCGTAGTCATCGGGCTTTCTCCCAGGCACCAAGTTCTGCATTATTGGCCCACATGCGTTCCATGACCGCCTCAAACACCTGCCTTTGCTTCCCGCCACCGGCATCACGGTGTCTGCCCCTGGGTCCTGGGAAGATCTACGACGCTGTCCCGGCACTTCGAGCCAGCCCTGCTGCCAAGAACCGCCGCCCTTCGCATCAGCAAGACCTTAGACCACGGCCACCAGCGGCATCTCCACGGGTCACAGCGTGAAGATATGGTAATGGTATCCCATCGCTCCCCCCTCCCCCTCCCCCTCCCCACGCCTCAGGCCGTCCAGATTACTCAGATCAAGTCAGATCAGATCAGATGGGAGTTGTCTTAGCGGCTTATCCCTTCCTCGTAGCGCGATACCACCAATCGGAGTGGCGGTTGGCTTCATGAGGTTTTCTTCTGTCTGCGAAATGCCGATGATAATGATCTTCGGCGTGCGTCGAAGCGAACGCTAAGGCATTTTCCTTGGCTGCGCCCTTGCTGCTCAGACCGGTAGTCAGTATAGTGAGATACATCCGACGTGGGACACCGGACGTGCCACGTCCGTGCTTGATTACTGTACTGCGCTGCTCTCCACCAAGAAGCATCACTAATGCCAATCAATGGAGAACGTGGTGGAAGATTCATGCATTGGTGGCCTCGTTGATATGCATCGTGCCGGGGATTCGGAGTCGTCACCTCTTCCTCCCCTCTATCTGGGTATCCGACACGACTCGGAGTACTGACAATACACATGCTGTGTGGGACAGAGTAATGATGCTCCTGTACATCATCTCGACGCCTTTCTTGGGACATCTTGGCTACATCCCACAATATATGTATCATGCATCGAAAGCAGCCTAAGGAACGAACACGAGTGTCTTCATGCCTACAGCTTATGCTTGCCACTCCTGACTTATATGTACTCTTGTTGCAGCACGAACGCAGGTTATATATCGGTCTGATGCAACAATTTCCTATTCCTGAGAACGATTGCAACTCACAATCGACACGTGTGTGCTACAGTAAGTAGAAGCTGAACAAGGCACATTTGAATGCCTGTGCAAGTTCGCCCTGATGAAAGTACATGTATACATATATTGCAACTCGCAACAAAACTCAGGAGGTGCCCTAAAAAAACCAAAACGTGGCTTGCGGGAAGGCCGATCAGTACATGTAGGTACCTACCGAGTCGTCTACTGCCGTACCGGCGCCGAGGCTAAGATCACTCCGACTCGCGGTTTGGACTTCGAATCACAACAACGGCGTAGGATTTCCGAAGTCTCCGAACATCTCCAAACGTTTTGTCGGCCATCTTTACGCAGGATATAATCATGGACATGTATTCAAACCTCTTATGACCTCTGCATCAAACACCGTTCACATAGTGGCACTACCCGTTCGCGTTATTGTCATACTGATTGGGTGAGCCACATATCGCAACTATTCATTTTCATAGCGAGTAGAGGTCCAGCTGCACGTACGCATTCGTAAGTTGGTGCTTCGGAGGCTTCTTCGGATCCTTCTTATAGTGACTAGGGTTGTCCTACGCAGACAGTAGTAAAAATGAGGAGAACGAGTCCGACGAAGAGGAATGTCGATCAGAGCATATGTATTGGCAATAGAAGACCTTATCGTCTTACGGAGAGTTGACTTCATCTCGAGTTCGTTGTCGTGCCTGCCAAGGGATATAGAAGGCACCTTACCTTGAGGTACCTATACATGTACATGTAGCTTCTTTTGTAGAGCCACGCCACATTCACACGGAACGAGCACGAAAAGAGAAGGTCTGCGAAAGCACACTGATCATCATCATACTTTGCCGAGTATCCTTAACGTTCCCCCAGCACTGCAGCACACCAACAACTCCAGATTGACTAGCCGCTAACATACCTGTGGCCTAGACTATAGCCAGAACCAACACCAACACGTCCTGCGACCTGTGATGCTATTACCACCTCCAAAATATCGAACCCGCATGAGTAGACACACCCTCTGCCCATTATGGTTTGCAACCTGCACAAGTCATAGCATCCGCTACACATGTCATAACTCCGCTTATATGGTGGCAGTACCCCTGGGCTTTGTTGACCTGGTTTCAATTAGCCACATGTCACACCTTGGTTCTGTACAAACTGAATAGGTCCTTACTTCGCAGCAGGCGCATACATCCATTTCTTGGCCGTCTGAAAAAAAACATGGCTTTGCCGGCCGATTTACGTGCCCAGGGTCGTTAGGGAAACCATCTAGCCATGCTGAGGTGGTCATGGCGAGAAGACTGACTCCTATGAAGAGAAATGTCGAACGAAACATGTCGATAGTCCTTTCAAGCTGTCTTTGCAGCTCGCGGTTTGCCTCTTGTAGCTGACGTTTGATCGATTTCGCCTTCCACAGGTTGGTCGCGTGGGTGCCTCGGTCGCGTCTAGATCAGAGTCTGCAGTCTGACTTAACAGCAGTATCAGTCTTCGGTTCGGCTTATCGTAGACGTGTTGATCCCTTCAATTGGTGAGAGCGAGGCGTTCAACAAGAAGTGAAGGAGGCAACTTGCGAGGGGAGCTTCAAAACTCAGGTATACTTGTGAGGGTAAGCAAATGCCCCTCAAAAGCCAACACTCACGAATACGGAATACCCGGAGTCTGTGATCATATACCCATGCTCACCGCACATGGTTGGCACGGTATATGAGCCCATGCACAATCGAACTTTCTCCCGACATCTCGACCTGCCCATCTACGCGAACTCGATGAAGGTAGTGCCGTAGTAGCAGTAGTCTCCTCCAAACATCTTCCATCGTACCGTACTGTACATGTAGTCTAGGCAACCTTTACTTCGTATCACATCTTGGGGGATCTCAGTTCTAGTCGTTCTGCAGTCCTTCTCACAAGACTCCAACTTCCAACACGACGGAGAGGAAGAGACAAATTTTGCTTGGCATTGCGGCCCGCCGCTCGTCGAAAAGTGTGTTTCCAACCTACCTTACACTAATAAATCTCGAATGCTTACCATCCACACCCGAGAGGCGTTTTACGTGCAGTCAGAAGTCCGGGTCTCTCATCGAAGGATAAATATATCATGACACGACACTCCAAGCTTGCTGCTGCTCGGGCACATCAAGGGGAACGGCGTGATGTCAAAGTTTGACACAGCAGAGCCGGACTTATTACTCCGTATGAAGAAAAGCATATTACTAGGAGTGCTGAGGACCGCGGGCGTTCCTAGACTAGCAGCTTACCTTAGTGCCTGAAATTCAATGTGCCTAACCACTCGGCCAAAGTGGTTGCCAAGGTATTAAATAGTCTATATAGGAAAGCTAAAATCCTGCTTAGTAAGAACAGTCAAACTAACAGTCAGGGATGCCTAGGGGTTTCCGGCTTAATTGAGGGGCCTTCTACTAAGG